>CANNZV010005884.1:0-22642 GCA_947561585.1 Caprella mutica | reverse complement strand
ACAGGCTACGTGGTGAGTTGCGGGTACTACTTAAAAGTAGTTAAACTGACGTGGGTTAAAACAAAACAGTCGTTTTGACTCACTTCTAAACTTAAAAAAAGTAGCACCAACACTCAAAGTAAGTTAATTTATACACCAGATACATTGGATTGACAGTCTTTGTGCATGAGTTACTATAATACACCCTGTCATAGTTGTATCAACATGCTTTAAATTTCTCAAAAAAGTAACTTTTAACTCTCATAGTAAGTTGATTCAATCCATAAAATGAATTGAATTAACTAATGTTTGATGACACACCATGTCATAGTTGTTTTAACACACATGAAAACATGAATAAAGTCCAACTAAATCACGTAATAAATTGATTCAAAGCATAAAATGGTGACCCATTAGATATGAGCAAACTTTTTTCTCTGTGTATTTCTATTGTATGTTATGTAACTAATATTCACATGTAATAATGTATAGGTTCTAGGTGCATGAATAAAATTATGATTTGAAATCAATTGACCGAAAATCAAATGACCAGCCATCAATATTTGACCAAGACCAGTAGTCACTGTTAAAAATGTTCATGCTTACGTTTCACACTTAAATAACGATTACATTTCTTATTATTAACATTATTGCAGTAACCAATACTGTTTTTCATCCGTTAATAAGTATAGATTTCAATTCCGTTTATATTAGCTGATAGCCTGTAATATCTAATTAGGTATGAATGGTATTCGAATTAGTGTAATTAAATGAAAAATGAAAACGTTATGTAAATATAGAAAGTATTTGATTTTTTCTGTCCAATGAGTTAGATTGAATTGATATAATATCAAAGCTCATTTTATTTATGTGTTAGGTAAATTGAATTTATTATTAATGCACACAAAAAGATCCATAGTATACTACCTACATTTAAAATGAGTTAGAATAACCTTCCTACAACATAGCTAGAGCGAAATACATCAGAGTAATTTATTTCACTCCATTCAATTTGCATATACAAGAAAAGCCATTAAAAATAACTCTGTTCATTTATTTCTTGCGTTGTTGACATAAAAGATAACAAGAGAAACAGGCTGAGTAATTCCAATGGAAATGCTAATGGAACAACACTCAGTCAAAAGGCAAACTTAGCACTGTTTTGCTTCTAAAGGGCGCTGTACACACGTAAAGTTTTTTAAGTCTTTCCACCAGACTTTTTACTAAGTTCCTCCTACTTTTTCTACGAGAATATAAGAAAAACGATGAAATAATTATTTATTTGAGTTGGTATCCATGATACCTGCAGTTATCATGGATTTAAGTCATAAGACTTAAAAAACTCTGCGTGTGTACGGCCCTTAAGGAGGAGTGCCCTATTTCTAGGAAGTGCGTCAAAATAAAGGTGGATTAATGATCATTGAATTCTAAATTTGTTTTAACTGAGATAATTCTGTATCAAGATAATTTTTTCAGATTCTAATCAAGTCCGTTCAATCAATATATGAGACACCATCTAACATACATGATTACTGAATGTTGATTTATTTAATCTTTTGTTTAGGTCATTAGGATATAGTTTACAACTTACATATTGATATACAAATTATTAAATTATACTATAAATAATCATGATATATAATATAGTTTTACATATATATGATTATATCATAGAGTTGTTATATAATTGAAGCTACTACTGATTAAAAAAAATTGAAGCCCAAAATTATATTCTATTTATTTCATATTTATGATGACAATTGAACTAAAACCTCTGAAACATAACAATATTCGAAGCTTCTTCAAATGATGACAGTTTTAATTGTTGGTGAGGCTCGATCATGGAATACACAAGAGGTCCATTGCCTTGAGACAAAGCAGTTAAATGGTGTGACTTCATGTGAACAAAACGAGTCACAGGGGAATGTTGGACACATTCTGAAGCAGAGAGAGCCGTGATGGGATGGGATTGGTACCCCTGATAGGATGGGATTGGTAGCTCAGATGGGATAGGAATGGTAGCCCTGATAGGATGGAATTGGTAGCCATGATAGGATGGGATTGGTAGCCATGATAGGATGGGATTTTTAAAGGCACAGTATACAGAATAGGGAAGTAACAACATCTTATAGGACTGGTAAAGGCACAGTATACAGAATAGGGAAGTAACAACATCTTATAGGACTGGTAAAGGCACAGTATACAGAATAGGGAAGTAACAATATCTTATAGGGCTGGTAAAGGCACAGTATACAGAATAGGGAAGTAACAACATCTTATAGGACTGGTAAAGGCACAGTATACAGAATAGGGTTAAGTAACAATATCTTAAAGGGCTGGAAAAGGCACAGTATACTGGGTATCCAGAAAATTGATCGAAAGCAATTGACCGAAAACAATTGATCGAAAGCAATTGATCGAATGGAAAATTGGTCGAATGGAAAATTGATCGAAAGGAAATTGGTTGAATGGAAAATTGATCGAAAGGAAAACTGATCGCACAACAATTGATCGAATGGAGAATTGACCAAAACAAAATTGATCGAAAATGATATTGGATCTATTTACACTAATTGACAATGATAACTAAAACCATGAATTACCAGGGACACTTACTTGCAATATATTACAGCTAGTAGATCTTATTACCATGATTTATATATAATAATAATAATTTATACAATAATAATAAATAATAATAATTTATGTATAACATTTTTTCAATAAACTGTTTTTCTATAACAGAGAATTATATGCTTTGAAATATATTATAATTTGAAGAACTTTAAGTTTTCTTAGTTCTAGAATTTAGGTAGTTCTAGATAACTTGTGAAATGAAAGTTAAATAATTAATTAATTTAGTATAGGTTAAACGTCTTTTTTGGAACAAAAAGCCATAGCACTGACGGCAAAAGGGAATTAAATACAAGAGATAGGAAGAAGCAGTCAGAAAGGAAAATGGATTCATGAACAAAGTCACTTAACACCGTCGGTGATAAGCGAGTACTTTGTGAGTGCAGTCACTTACTAAGGAATGTAACAAAAAGGGACACTTAAGCACCGGTTACTGCACTCACAGATGTAAGAAAATAATGAAGCTGATCTATTCGATCAATTTTCCTTTCGATCAATTGTTGTGCGATCAGTTTTCCTTTCGATCAATTTTCCATTCGACCAATTTTCCTTTCAATCAATTTTCCATTCGACCAATTTTCCTTTCGACCAATTTTCCTTTCGACCAATTTTCCTTTCGATCAATTTTCCTTTCGATCAATTTTCCATTCGACCAATTTTCCATTCAATTGTTTTCGAATGCTTTCGATCAATTGTTTTCGATCAATTTTCCTAGACCCTTCTATATCATATACTGAGACAACACCGACACTTTGTGATGTCATCGTGTACACAATTTTGGCTGTGCTTTGATATAGAAATTCCTTGTAGTTACTGAAAATGGAAACGTTTGGCAGTCTTCTTGAGTGAAATATTCGTAACATTTCAAACTAGAGTGAGCCAATTTAGTCCGTAGCGTTCATCCTAGCGAAACAATGTAGCGGAAACTCCGGTCAAATTTATACCTACGATCAACAAATCCAATTTGAATACCAAAATAATACCGAATTTATGGGCTTGTAAGCCCTATAATCTACAGGCTATATTTTATACCCGAATTAGATTATTTGAAAATAGAACAGTTTGCCTATGCCAATACAGTGTTATTTCATTTCCCTCGGGATTATTCCAGTTATTAATATTCATAAAGGATATATGTATAGAAAATAGTTTCATTATACTCTGATGAAAAGTAATTAATTAATCACACTATCGATAGTAATTGCTGCTCTGCTAATAATTGTCAGAATGACAAAGCTTGCTTTTTTGTATTTAGATATCTATTTTCATATAACTTTGACAGGAGTCGCAATACATATATAGAATTGAAAATTAATTAATTTATATCTAAATATATCTCCATTGTTCAGACAGCTTCATTTAAATATTGTATATGTTCATTCACTAATAATACTTCGCAGCGTTATATGTTAACAATATTATTTAGTCTAATACTTTTATCCGAGTAGAATCCTACCGACATCCTCACCATTAATAACTAGAAAATCTTTCGACGTCTTTTCTATTCACGACTGCAGTGTCCAATTGAAGTTACAGAAGGAAGTAATAAGTACATTTGACACCTTCGGAACTCCACACGTCTTCTATTCTGGTCTCATCCTCTTCTTCATGCCCTGAAAATCCCTCTAAACGAACACCAGCTCTGAATTGCGATCGTGCCATTCAGAATAATGTCATAAATATATAATATTCAACACACTAAATTGCGGAAGAAATGGCCAGGAAATTGCGCCTGCACCCACCGGTTTATTTTCCATATTTTAGGCTCATAAATTCGGGTCATAAATATTGTGAATGGAAGCTGTTTGTGAGAGCAGCAGATCTTTTGCAGAATTAAACCATCACGAATACAATTTTTACAGATGTACTCGAATAAGTCATATTAAGGGGATTTCATATGAACATGACATATGGTATTAATGTTTTTAATTTTACTAGTTGTTAAATTGGAGAAGTTATAGCTTTGTCGGAGAGAAGATACATGAAGATAAAATTAACAGAAGCAATTACAGAAATGGACGAAAATATTGAAGAAGAGATACATTATTAGCAAAGTAAATTTACAGAATTATGCTACGTTTCAGATTCATTGAAGATGAACTTTATCCATTCCTTAGAAATGATGTAAACAAATGATGTTACACAAAGTACTGTGAAGTATCCATAGTTGAATATTAAAAGTGAATAGAGTGTAAAACGTGATGAACTTAATTTCTATAAAACATTTTAATAATACCTAATATAATCTAATAATAACACATTTTTATTTAAAAACAAATTGAAAATATTCTGTGTGACGTTGCAGAGTATTTTCGAATCTTCCAATATTGTAATTAGTTTACTTCTCTATTTGAGTTTGTGTGTCCTTATATAGGAATAATTAATTCATAGGTTCATGAAATAGGTATTTATCCAATTTTCATTGCATTGCATATTTTAGTATTAGAATAGGAGTTCAATATTTAATTATGCTGAAAAAAAATCATATTGTATATAAGATAGGTTTTCCAGTTCGAAAACAATTGGATATACATATATACGTACAAGGAGATATATACGAAATAAGAAAACTCCTCCAAACTATTCCATGGAATCCCAATTTGTGTAACTGAAGGCAAACAGTTTTTAAAACTGGCTTCTGTAGGTGTTCATTGAGCTCTATAATAATTTAAGGGTCCATGGTTTTAACAATTATTCTGGTCTATCTCAGATAACTTCGACTTTCGGTCTAACCTGTGCATTTCAGAGGACGTTTTCAAAGAAAGTCATTACTTTTGAGACAGTACCTCTTGAATCGCCAAGAAGTCGTGCAGATTCTGTTACACTAGCGCCTGTCAGTCGACCACCATTTAAATGGGTCTGCCAACTTTTCTAAAATCTATGTAATAAAAACTGCAATATTAAATAAGCAAATAATGATAAAATATTTTATATGTACAGTTTTTTTTAAATAACTCACGCTTTGCCTAAATTGTCTTATATATGTTCGATATCATAATATATTGTCTTTAATATGTTCCACGCCATTTGCGCGTTCTTATATCGCTTTAACCCACTCATTCCAAGCGTGCATTAATACCTTCATTCTATTTAACATGAAATCGAATAGTGATATATCCCCGAACCCCTCTTTCAGGTCATTAAACAATCATGAAGTGTGCAGTACAACTAACTAGCGAATACAACGACATACAAAACGGCCATGTATAATGTGTGTTGAGAGTTTAAAAATAATCCTCATTTATTCATATATAAATGAATACTATTTAGAAACTCTCAAAATAGATGGCCATTATAATTGGTTTGTTGTATCCTCTAGTTAGTTGTACTGCACACTTCATTATTGTTTAATTATCTGGCAGGGGGGTTCAGGGAGTGGCATGTCTCCTTATACACAAATATTAATAATCAATTTCATAATAAATAAAATAAATGTATTAACTCACGCTCGGCTTTAGAGGATTAAAGGGGTTTAAAAACACGCAGCGCATTCTCTAGATTGCGCAAATAGGTGAATTGGGCAGAACGTATATACGGTAAACTGCATATACATTTGAACGCGAGGGTGTATATTTGAAAATAAATGCAATAATATAAATATATAGCGAGTGCAATATTCAGTTTCCCAATAACAACAACAAGATGAAAAAAATACAATTTTTTGATTGCAAATACTTTTCAGAAAGATTCTCTCGATCGTTATTCTGCAATTTCATAATTTATTCATAAATTGATGTATAAATCTCAGAGATGGTTTGAATAAATATATTGGATCATATTTTACAATTCAAACGATGGCCTGAAACTAATAAAAATACTACAAAGACTTTATGAAGTGCTCATAAGCTGCCAAATGAACATATATACAAATAATAATGTTTACCTGCTTGAATGCTATTTATTTAGATACTATATAGTTTACTTTCCCATTAAAAATTACGTTTTTCAATAGTATTCATTTAGGAGTAGCTTTGGTATTTATTGATTAATGACTATTATATTATACCCTGCATTGTTTAAAATAATTTTTTAATAATTTATTTTTCTGCATACACTGATATTATTCTTTAGATAAAATACATATAAAAACTAAAGCATAAAAATTAGAATATCATATCAATATATTCCCGTGCGCATGTATCATAACTACATTATTCATTTCTTCTATTCATGGCTTAGGCGGTGCTACTGCTTTGCTACTGCTTCTTAAAACAAAAGTATGCTAGGCGATGAGAACGCGGCGTTACTGTCGCGTTCTCACCGCTTGCAAAGTATACTGGGCTGTGAAACTGCGCCAGATACGTTTTGCAGTGTTTTTTGCAGTATATACAGGGTGGGGCGTAAGTTTGGAAGCAATTTTTCAAACATTAATATAATTCTTAAAAATAAGTTCCTAAGTAGGTGATAGGGTTTGAACTATAGTAGAGACACTACATTATGACGTGGCAGTGTTATTTTTTTACAAAAATTTAGTCAATTCAAAAATGTCAGACAAAAGAGAAGCCATTATTGCTCTACACCGTGCCGGGAAGTCAGATTCCGTCATTTCAAAGACTCTCTCAATAGCGAGATCGACTGTTTGGAAGTGTGTGAAGCGTTTTAATGAGAGAGGAGACTTGACTGATCGTCCAAGAATTGGTAGACCACGCTCACAACGCACCAAACAACTGATAAAATGTGCCCGAGCGAAGATCAGGAGGAACCCGAAAAGGTCAATACGATTGTTAGCCAAAACAGCTAATGTGAGTCCCAGAACAATGAGAAGAGTTGTCAAAGAAGACCTAAAGATGTCCTCTTTTACCATCCAAAAGAGACAGACTCTGTCAGAAGCTGTGAAGAAAAAGAGATTGGAGAGAAGCAAAGCACTTCTGAGAGAATTGAAGTCTGGCACGGCTGTTGAAATTGTTTGATCTGACGAAAATATTTTCACAGTGGAAATGGCTCACAACCGGAGGAATGACAGAATAATTGGTAAAAGTGCAAAAGACATCCCATACAACCAAAAAACTGTCCACAGAACCATGAAACCTGCTTCAGTAATGGTCTGGGCCGCCGTTTCAGAAACTTGGAGATCTCCTTTAATTTTTGTGGAACAAGGCGCAAAAATCAATGCTAAATGTTATATTGAGAATATTTTGACGCCAATGTTGGACTCAGCTAAGGATCACTTCGTTAATGACACTCTATGGACATTTCAGCAAGACGGCACGACTTCACATACTGCAAATGTCACTCAAAACTGGTGCCATGACCATCTTCCACGGTTTTGGTCCAAAGAAATGTGGCCTCCCTGCTCCCCAGATGTTAATCCTATGGACTTTTCGGTATGGTCCATTCTTGAATCAAAGGCCTGTGGTAAATTCCATCGCAGTGTGGAAGATTTAAAGCGTTCGCTCCAGAGATCTTGGAAGGAAATTTCACAAGAACAGTTGCGTGCCGCAGTAGGAGGAGTTCGGAGGAGATTTGAGGCTGTTATTAAAAACAAGGGGGGACATTTTGAATAAATTTATGATTTTTGAATTCTTAAAACCCTTATGTAATAATACATAACTGTAAATTATTAAATATATTTTTCGTTGGTTTATAATATGCACTTTCATTTGCTTCCAAACTTACGCCCCACCCTGTACAGGGTTTTAAATATCAATTGGCATTACAAATTATTAAAAAAATATTAAGGAAATAGGCTAAGCAAGTGAAAGATTCTTCTAAATTTACTATTGGTCGTATATCAACCTATAGGTACCTATTTGAGTTTTAGTTATTTGTCGCAAGAATTTTGCTGTTATTCTAAAAATAATAAATTTACAACACTATTCAGTTATAGGTATATACATATATATTGACTGAAAAAATCAGAAGTATGCACGCAGCTCTATAAGATTAACGATTATTTTAATTATTCTACAAGCTCATGTCTAGAGCAATATAAAAAGCTAACTTTTAGCTTTTATAAAAAAATAACTTCTATAAAGAGCTAACTTTTAGCTTTTATAAAAAAATAACTTCAATAAAAGGCTAACTTTTATAAAAAGGTAGCTTTTATAAAAAGCTAACTATAAGCTTTTATAAAACGCTAACTTTTAGCTTTCATAAAAGTTAACTTTTTATAAAAAGCTAACTTTTAGAGCAGCGGAATATTTGGTTTTTGGCGTGAACTGTGATCAACAAAAACACCGAACATGTTCAAATTATACAAAAATGAATTAGGTCTATATGAGATTTTATAAAAATATATAGAAATGTGAATATTTACCATCACAAAAATATAATTTTCGCATTTGGAAATATCTTGAAATATACCTAATAATAACATCAGAAATAATGCAATAGCGAGATGTAGTAAGAATGATTAATACCACGTTAGTCGCTAGATATTTAAAACTGGATCCGGAAAATTGATCGAAAGCAATTGACCGAAAACAATCTATCGAAAGCAATTGATCGAATGGAAAATTGATAAAATGGAAAATTTTTCGAATGGAAAATTGATCGAAAGGAAAATTGATCGAATGGAAAATTGATAAAATGGAAAATTTTTCGAATGGAAAATTGATCGAAAGGAAAATTGATCGAAAGGAAAATTGATCGAAAGGAAAATTGGTCGAATGGAAAATTGATCGAAAGGAAAATTGATCGAATGGAAAATTGATAAAATGGAAAAATTTTCGAATGGAAAATTGATCGAAAGGAAAATTGATCGAAAGGAAAATTGATCGAAAGGAAAATTGGTCGAATGGAAAATTGATCGAAAGGAAAATTGGTCGAATGGAAAATTGATCGAAAGGAAAATTGGTCGAATGGAAAATTGATCTAACCTATATAAAAAATAAAAATAAAACATGAATTAATGGTACGTGGAATATATAGAAACTAGAGTGACAGGACAATAACCCCCCGTGCAAAAATCCCCCGCGGTCAAAAACTCCCCGTGCAATATACCCCCCGGACAAAAAAAACCCGTGCAATAAACCCCCTGGACAAATACCTCCCGGACAAGAACCCCCTATGCAAAAAACCCCGGTGCAAAAAAACCCCCGGTCGATATAAATAGCATAATTCATTTTAATTAATTTTCATTAATTTTATATTAATAAAATTACTATATGCTATAAATATAAAGAGATATAGTGCACCTAAGGTTAGGTTAGCGGTCCGATTGGGGGGGGGGGGTTTGGGGGAGGAGGGGCTTGCCCCACCGGCCAGGTTTGATAGTGACAAAATGTATACTTTACTTATTTTTACTATAAAATAGGTAATTGGGTATACCTTATTTTGCAAAAAATTTGTCATATTTTCGAAGAAAATGTAATGATTATTGGTTAGCATTGAATAATGATTAATAAATTAATAAAAATGAATTATGCTATTTATATAGACCGGGGTTTTTTTGCTTGAGGGGTTTTTGTCCGGGGGGTATTTGTCCGGGGGGTTTATTGCACGGGGGATTTTTGTCCGGGGGGTATTTTGCACGGGGGGTTATTGTCCTGGAATCAGAAAGTAGATAGCACATCTATATGATATCGTGATTAATGAAAAGAACAGTATGATTATTATGTAAAAAAGATAAGGAAATATAAGAAAAAATTATTTAAACTAGTGAACTCTAAATGAATTACCATTCTAATATGAATCAATGAATCGGGATTTCAAGTTACTTTTAAAAGAAGAAAGAGGGGAAGAATCAGTCAACTCAGCAGGTAAAGAATTCCACAGGTTAAAATCTTTCGGTTTATATAAATATTATTATTCAGATGAGGTTATCAGATGCAATTGGTTCAGAAATTCATCTGTCCCATTTTAGAATAAATTCCATGTTATTGCACGATTCCATATTTTTGGACAGGTAAAAACCTATATATAGTAATCATTTTTTTAATTTCAATTGGTATCCATGATGCCAATTAGATTAGAAGATTAATAATAATTATATTATATTTTTTTATAAGTTTGAAAATGTAGAACCAACCAACAACTTGGATCATATACTTTACTACCTAAAATATTTCACGGAACATAATATTGCTGTTTGTTAAATGTAACACAATTATATAAGTTAAATTATCTATTAATTACTCATTTATAAATACCATCAGTGAAAGTTAAGCTTTAGTTGAATTTTGAAACTATTAATAAATTCGATATCCTTTGAGCTTTCATCACAGAGCTTCAACTAATTATGGCAACAAATACTGGAATACGTTTAATATATTTATTACTCGAACTTTAAATATATATGTTCTTTCATTATAATTCATAGAAAATTTAATTTTTAATTAACATTATAGTTACTTGTGACTTTCCCCGGTCTTATAACCTTTTGGTAATAACTTTTAAGACTGAGTTTTAATTTGATAATATTCACCGTGGGAATTTTCACCCCCGGAATTTTCGTTGTTGGAAAATTGGCCGTTAGGAAGATTCGCCGTGAGAAATATTTAAAAAACCCAGGTAGCAAGCATTGTTCCTGGGATATTAAGGGAATAACCCTGGGAAGAAGAATATATTCCTGTGGTATTCCCTTAATATCCCAGGAATAAATCCCTGCTGCCTGGGAATATTTAAATAATAATAAAACTAAATATATTTTTTTCTATATATGCTAATAACTATATATATATATAATGAATAATAATATGGGACCAAAAAATATATATTCCTATTTAGTCCTCATATCATGGTAGAATTGCAGCAACGGGGATTTTTATGGATTCTAAAGTAGAAATGAATATTGCACAATAATGCATGCACAATAATTCAGAGGTAAACCGTACAATGTAATTCCAAATAAATCAAACCAATCAATAATTAGGGTGGTGTAACTCAGAATAGTATAATAATTAGAAAAGCTCTATCTTAAATTCACAATATTAAACAAACAGGAAGACAAACACATTTAAGATGAAGTGATGCGAACCGACTATAATTAACCAAAATACAGCTAAGATCACTAGTGATCTTATCCATTTTTATTGAACAATATTTTTAAACAAAGAAACAAGTTTTGACTATTTAGTCAACCAATCAAAACACTCCAAATATTATACAGCGACCTCTCGTGACACAAAATTACACGACTAATGATTAGAATATACATTTCATATGTGAACAGTTAACATAAATTTTAGGCATCTTAGTTTTATCAGATGTACAATATTACAAAATTACCTATAATTGATATTTACAATTATAAATTCTTATACAATAATTCTAGAATTATCTAAAATTTTCAGTCTTATAGTTATTTAACAAATTGTTTTTTTTTTAATTATCAATACTTTAAGTATTTTAATAGTTATACCCTCTATAATTTCTTCTTCGAGGCGAATATTCCTTACGGCAAATTTTCCTAACGGCTAATTTTCCAACGGCGAAAATTCCGACGGAGAATTCTCCCACGGCGAAAATTCCTAGAACCGGCCACAGGTGAATGAAAATATTTATTATTCAAAACGGTAAGTAAAACGTTTAAATTATAAACATAATAAAAATTAGATTTCATAAAATAAAATTAGATTTCATAAAATATAATTATATCTCTTAAAGTTAAATCAGATTCCATAAATTAAAATTAAAATTCATAAAATAAAATTAAATTTCATAAAATAAAATTAAATTTCATAAAATAAAATTAAATTTCATAAAATAAAATTAGATTTTATAAAATAAAATTAGATTTTATAAAATAAAATTAGATTTTATAAAATAAAATTAGATTTTATAAAATAAGATTAGATTTTATAAAATAAAATTAGATTTCATAAAATAAAAATAAATTTCATAAGATATAATCAGATTTCATAAAATAAAAACAGATTTCATAAAAATAAAAACAGATTTCATAAAATAAGATAAGATTTCATAAAATAAAATGAGATTTCATAAAATAAAATGAGTTTTCATAAAATAAAATGAGATTTCATAAAACAAAATGAGATTTCATGTAATAAAATGAGATTTCATAAAATAAAATGAGATTTCATAAAATAAAATGAGATTTTATAGAAATAAAATGAGATTTCATAAAATAAAATGAGATTTTATAGAAATAAAATGAGATTTCATAAAATAAAATGAAATTTCATAAAATAAATTGGATTTCACAAATAAAATCAGATTTCATAAAAGTAAATTATATTTCATAAAATTAAATTTTATTTCATAAAATTAAATTTTATTTCATAAAATTAATTAGATTTATAAAGTAAAATTATATTTCATAAAATAAAATTTGATTTCATAAAATTAAATTAAATTTCATAAAATTAAATTAAATTTCATAAAATTAAATTAAATTTCAGAAAATTAAATTAAATTTCAGAAAATTAAATTAAATTTCATAAAATTAAAATTAAATTTCAAAGAAATTAAAATCTAGATGTAAATAAAGTGCACATTGAAGAGGTAAATTCCTTTGAAATTCAAAATTTAATTTCTTTGAAATTCAAAATTTAATTTCTTTCTAATTCAAAATTTAATTTCTTTCGAATTCAAAATTTAATTTCTTTGAAATTCAAAATTTGATATCTTTGAATTTCAAAATTTATTTTATCTAAATTTTAAAATTTAATTTCTTGGAATCTCAAAAAATTAATTATTTTTGAATTTCAAATTTTAATTTCTTCGAAATCCAATATAACTCGTGTGCATTACGAAGACTGATTTGAAGTATTCATACTCAATGGGATTCCCATATTATCAAGAGGGTTTTAAAATCTCAAAGTTGAAGGTAATTTTGAATTTAGAAATTACTAGTCAAATTGACTCAAAATTGTAGTTTCAGTTTGTCCCAAATCCGTCTCAAAAACGTGAGTCAATTTGACTCATCCTAACATTATACTCAAAAATAAGAGTCACATTGACTCCTAATTCATAGTCAGACTGACTCAGAGTCAACCAAGAAAAAAGACTCCAATATTGGAGTTTTGCAGCCTTGACTCGCATTTTTTCTCAGTGATGCTTCCGAATAGAAAAATGTCTCCTAATCGTCAGAAACTACATATAGTACGAAAAATATCATAAATTCTATCATTCTAATTGCAATGTATGTCAAATAAGCAAATAACGAGTAGGTCGAGTTGTCTAATTATAACTTCAACATTGATATTTCAATAACCCTCTTGATTGCAGAGTATCATTTTATACAAAGGCTCCATTGAGTAATTATCAATGAGTTCTTTCATGTGATGTTCATCTAATTTGGCACTTTATTGTAATTAGATCTGTTGCCGAGTGGCTTAGCATGTATAGATTCTTAGAACTCAGTAAAACAATATATTATCCATTAGTATACTATACTCATCAGGTAGATAGGTACTAGGTACCCACTATATAAGACACTGAGCAGAGTACCAGTGTGTTCATTTCAGTTCAGTGCTGTCAGCTATACTCTTATAACTGATAAATCTTCCCTACATCATATAACCTATAATATTTAAATGAAGCAAAACACGTACATATTTTTGGTTCTTGCTTTCAGTAGCTTCTTTTTCAGTCAAGCCAAAAGTGAGAGAATTTATATCAATTTATATCTTAATTATAATTAATTGTTTCGAAAATATTAGCAATTTAGACTATCTTTAGGATATTGTTTATTTTAAAGTTTAGTATCTGAAAACCTTGTAATAATACTGAAATAAAATTAATTATAGTTGAAATTAATTTGAATCCTGAACGCATATATGTTACCATTATACCTCTTGGATGGATGAAACAACTTGCAGATTCATAAAGGAAATCTATGTTGGAAATAATTTTACTTTTTTTTCAACAGCTGATGGATCGAATATCCCACAGTTATTCACTACACACAACAGCTCAGTCTATATCCCTTGTAATGTTGACACCGGAAATGATCATGTGAGTATTCAGCCCATCTTTATGATGTAAAGTGTTGTAGTTAACAATGATTAAATAAATATTCAAAATTAATGGAATATGTGTATTCCAATAAGAAATTAATTAATTAATACTCTTACCAAAAAAATAGAAATGACATTAATTATTTTCTACATTTAACTAAATTGACGAAGGGGAAAGTCAAGGTACTCGGACACTCACAGTATTCGGAATATGCCGAGGACTGCCGCATTATTGAGTTATTATTGTGATTACTATATCTTTTCTCACCTAGGAATATATGACTCCGATTTTCTGGACTCGGGTAGGATATGACGGCTCTGTGCAGAAAATTTTGGCTCCAAGTGAATCATTGTTTGTGCCACCAAGTAATGTTGAGTCTCACCCAGTCAGATTAAACCGTTTCTGCTCTCTTCTGATTAGAAATATAGTGCAGGCTTTGTCAGGTATCTACACATGTCACACTGATAAAGGAAACGCTAGTACTTTGGTCCATGTTTTGGATGGTGGTGAGTGTCTTTGGATTTGTATCAAATATTTGAAGGGGCTAAGACATTTCGTCCATCGACATTTTCATCTACGGACATTTCATCTTAACTCTAACGAACATCTCGTCCATAAACATTTCATTCATTGAAATGCTTTACTTTCTATTATAAAGTGTATATACTTTATATTATTACATTAAAAGCCATGTAAAACTATGAAGTAATATTATAGTGATTTAAGCCTAATCATTTCATAGGAACAGTTAAAAATAGTTTACCCATCGAATTTTTTTAAAGACAATATTTTTATATTAAAAACAAGAAGTATAAAATCTTTACGGAAGATGAAATTCATTCAGGAACTACGAGTGAAGGGTGTAGTTCCCTGAAGGGGTGGACTCGAAACTCAAAAACCTCTCCTTCACCGCTGAGAGGATGCTGAAGGCATTCCCTCTCTGGATCGCAAGAGCCATTCTCTGTTGGAACCAGGCATACTCCCTTGAATCGTTCGCTGTTTCAACAAGGCGTCTTCCTATGAACTTCATGATTGAGGAAGTCGTACTACCGTATGCTCCTTTGGTCTCTATAGTAATTGGCTCAAGTATGTATGCATCTCCAATGGTGGAGTATTTCTGACGTTTACGGTTCTCTGCAGCCCCGGCAGCTGATACAGCCTCAACCTTGAAATCATTGAGGTGTGTCTAAGCAAATTTGTCGACACACGTGCAATCCCAAATCTGACTCTTTATATTCGTTTAAGGAAACACAGTAATACCATCTTGGCGTTTACCATCACTCTGTGAAGCCCAGGAGGCTCAGGAACTGAAGATAGTCCAGCTCTCTGCAAAGCCCGTTTTATATTATCATTCATTGTCGCATGTCTTGGGTGACACCCAGAACTGTGCCTACAAGACAGTCAATGCAGTCCTCTGACATCCATCCCATTGTAAACCCCGCCTTCATGTCTCAACTGCATCCGTAAGCTCTCCGGTATCGACTACATTAATATTAGAAAGAATAGTTTCAACCAAAACACTCACAGAATACATTGAAGACACAAAAGCAGGTAAGGCAATATCTTCAGCTCTCCTACAACCTAGTCCACCAAGGCCAACCGGAAGAGTTGCCTGAATCCAAGAATCAGCTGACATCTCTACATTGGTCACACTGGTAACGGCAGATCTAAGTGATTCATCAAAACAGCTAAGTTCGACTACGTGCTTGTAAGTTGGAGAAGCCCGCAGAACATATTTTAGCTTCTGTAACAAAAAGAAGGCTTGATGGTTATCCACCACCCGCAACGGGAGACCATGAGGTCCAGATCTTCTTTCTTCCTTAAAATCTCCACTGGAATACCAAAGTTACTGAAAGGTGCACCCAACAAGGAGCAATTGTCCAATGAACCACTCTGACATTTGGAAGCACAGCACAGAGCAAGTCCGATGGCACTCAACCCATTTATCAAGGTTTTTACGTGCTCCAAAACTCTCTCCGGTGAATCTCCCAAGGCTGCGTCGTTCAGATACCATACATTGAACTCTGACTCAACCCTACGAGCCACCTCGTCAACTCCAAGAGCAAACATAGCCGGTCCAAAAGAGTCACCCTGCTGGATACCTGTCTCCGACCTCAGCACCTCTTCACCAAAAAAATAACAAAGCTGAAGGCGAATAATAAGCTTGTCAAAAGAGTCTACATAGCTCCGGCACACGGTTACGAATAGCAGTAAGGAAAGTATCTCTCCTCAGACAATTGAAAGCGTTTTTCATATCCATCTTGAGAAACACCCTCCTATGGCTACAGTCATTCATGTACTGTTTTGCAGAATGTGTGGCAGCTTCACAGCCACCCTACGTAGAGAACCCAAGGTGAACCGGTCTTAATTCGCTACCAAGAGACTGTGAAAAGGGGCGCGCCCCAACCATTACAGCCAACCTACACAAGGTATTACCAACTGCTATGGGTCTGATGCTACCATCCTTTTTAGTTAAAGCGCCCAATGTGGCTCCATAAAAAGTTGACAAAGCAAAATCAGGAACTTCTTCTACTCAATATCGCATTCAAAAAATCTGTCAAAGTGGTTAGAAGACGTAATCCAGCCTCTGCAGATGAATGGGACAATAACCTCTTCAAATGACCTGATCTGAGGCCATCAGGTCCTCCGGCAGAATCAAGACGGAAAGAATTAACAGTCTTGCGGGGCAGGCGGGTGTTTAGACCTCAACGCTCTGACAGTCTCTTCATTTCGTTGGTCCAGTCCATCCGAAGATGACAGCTCACGACCTGCTACACTCACGTCACCATCTGCGAACTAAGCTGCCACTCTATTCTTCAACTTCTGTATTTTATCATCGTCTGAAGAGTGTCGATTATTAACAACTGGGATTTTGGGTTCAAGCAGCGTAGGTAGGGAGTCTGCAGTCTTTAAAAATCGAGCCACTTGCCGATTGATTTTAGTAGCAACAGAAATCTTGCGACCTTCTTTACCGCCATCTGGACACTGTACCCCCAGTACAGTGACTTCTGCGTCTAAGCCTCCTGTAATAACAGTTGGAACGCTCCTGCAACAGCTATTATTGATCTTTTGGGAATCGTATTTAGGACTGTCAATCTACTACGACAGCCACCTATATGTACCTCCAAATTCACCAGCAGATTGGGCTGCTCCTTGGAGTCATCGATTGTAACCCGCCCTCGACACACCACACGAACCCATCTAACTATTACGAACGCCTGTGCCCTGGTCAAATAGTTTTTAGTTTGAAAAAGACCGTACATTTTCTGTGTTTACGAATTGTTTTTATTTTTTACGTCCAAACTCTGTAAAGAAATTTATGCAATTACGTTATAAGCGTCCCATTCATAAATTCTTAGTAACCCACAACAAAAACTTAAAGGGGCAGTTCAGTCAATTTTTGTTTCCATAATATTAATGTTAAACAATCACTTTAGTAAGAATAAACCATTCTTGTAGAATTAAACGGTTGAAAAAAATATAATAAGCGATATATATCATATTTTATAAATTCGATTTAGTTCCTGCGTCCTCCTACAGATGGCGCCACCACTCTGTACTATTTGTTTACATTTTACAGCTTATAACATGTAAAAAAAAAAAAATTCTATCAACAGTATTAACAGGTAATTTATGAAGAGATGGTTTTCTTTTCAAAACTAAATCTAATTGTCTCGAAGGACAGTTTTTAATTTCGCAAATTCTTTTCACCATTTTCAAACATATAATGACAGATTCAAGATTCAAGTCTGAGACTGGTTATCATTTCATTTACGTACCTACTACAATGATTAATTTGTCGGTCCACCACAGTCCACAGATGGCGCCACTAATTTACAATCTACTTTTTAAATTAACATTTCTAAAATCAACGAATTTACTAATGTTACATAAATAAATATACTAAATCGATTCAGGACCAATTTGGCGATAGTTTGATTATGACTGAACTGTCCCTTTAAATTAAATTGATTATGTAAATAGATAATGCATGTATAAGCTGACGTTGTATATCATTAAAAAAGTATTCAGTTTTATTATTTTAATGTTGCCAGCCAGTAGAAGTAAGAAGCGAAGGCTAAAACAATGAATTTATAATTACCATCAACATAGGGTGTTCATTATTTTCTACTTTTATGATGTGAAATTTAATGTATATGAACACTAATTTATAATACAAAATAAAGCATTTTATGAAAAAATTATCCGTGGATGAAACGTCTTGCCCCGAAATTTGACAATTGAAATTTAGAATAATTTACAGTTTGGGCGCTAAAAAAGTTTACTTTTTAAAATCGCCATAACTATATTTACATATGAGATTGGAAATTCCAAACAAAGATCATTCGAAACAAAATTAAGTGAACTTTATTTTTTTCTTAAATAATTAATTTTTTTTATCAGAGTTTTTTTACTTCTCAATACGAGACCGAAAATTATTAATGACTTTACCTACATAGCATTTCACTGTTGATTAAAGCTTCATAAAAATTAAAAAGGTGCAACTTGTTATCTTTTTAATTTTACATCTTTTTAAAGTTGCTCCTTTTTATAGTTACATTTCTTTAATTTCAAAAAGCCTTTAAAATAGTGTAAGTCTCGGTAAAGTCATTTTAAAATGTACTTCTCGTATTGAGTAGTGTATTACTCCTGACGTGGACTGGACACTCTGGAAAATGACTGGTTATTCAAGCTATTAAATATACCTTTACTTATTTCTCTTCCAATTGATTTTTGTATATATTACCAAACACGTATGTTAAATTAGTTACGTCAATTTTGAAATATACAGTTTTTTGCCCTCTTATTACACGGTTGATGACAATATACGATATAGGACTTTTCTGGTGTAACGTCGCAGTACTGAGTACTCTAACATTCTCAATACTTTGAAAGTGGATGTTAACATAGGTCTTCAGAAATTTCTGAAAGTCAGATTGGTTTGAAACCTAAGTCACTTTCAGAGAACTGTTGGTATAGTCCTTTTGCATGGTTTATAAATAGGATATCTTTGAATTTTTATCGAAATAATTTTTGTTTGGTGTCCACTTTTACCCGACGGGTATTAAACATAGAGAATGTAACCATGGCGGGAACGTCAAAATGGTGATATGAAAATGGAATTCTTATGCTTTTATTAAATTTTTATTAAATTTTTCTATGAAATATACTATATCAACTTATGCAGAAAAAAAATTGATTGAGTTCATGGAAAATAACCTTATAACGGGTAATAAATTACAATATTTCTAAATTACGTTATTTCTAACGGGCAAGTACACTAAATAGTATATAATATATATATATCCATTAACTTTTATTTTTTAATTGTTATTTATGATAACTGCATGTATATTGGATACCAATTAAAATAACGAGTTACAATATGTATCCTATTCTTATATGATCGATAATGTGGAACCGGTCGATAAATCGGAACTTAACCCAGTTCCTTAAATGCAGTAATAAAGAGTTGACTCTTAGTTACTCCTTATTACTGTTACAGAAGAAACTGGGATATCATAAATTATCATAAATAAATTCAGATATCATAAATTCCAATTGAAATGAATAAAAATAAAATTTTCATTTCAATAAATTTCTAATATATTTTACATGCTATTCATATTTAATGATCCTTTTATATCTTAAAATGGATGGATGTATTTAAACTAAAACTTGACATTGGAATATTTTAGATAAAACAATTATTTTTGAAGAATTGATAAAAATCCTATTCTATCATTTTTTCTACCTCAATTCTATCCTACCTTTCAGAAATACCTCCAGTTGTTTCTTCAGTTGAATCGCAGATATCCCCTAAACCATCGTGTTCAGAGAATTATGATTTGGTCAATGGTAAGTGTCTGAACTACAGCACTGAAAAGAGGAGTTGGTATCGCGCACATATTGATTGTGCTCAAAAAACCAGCAGCCTCATCACCTTCAAAGATGTCAAAGATTTAATATCCTTCTTGCTCCATCTTCAAAAGTCAGGTTCGAATAATGTATATAGAAATCTTATATTCTTATAAACACTAATATTCTTCATCGGGCATTCTAAACCAAGAAGAGAAAAGATGCCCAAAATAGATACTGTTAACATTAACCAATTAACAATAAAAATAAGGTCTAATATTATTTATTTTCCTCTTCAGGACCTACACATTATGAGTTTCCGATGTGGGCTGGCTACGCGGTCATTGATGAGAGTAAGAGCATTTTCGGAGCTCTACAGAATAACGCTCAGGTGAATGAAAATATTCTATTATTTATAACAGCACGTAGAGTTAAAATGATAAAAACGAGCTAGTAAAGATAACGGATCAGAGTCCGTTAACTTTATTAGGTTAAATTTGTTCCATTATCTTAACTAACTTCAATTCAGGTCCGTTAACTTTACTTGGTTGAATTATTAATAATATTTGACCAATAATTGGATTAAGAATATAATTTTGGAATCATAGATACCACATTAAAAGATTTAAGCAGAAGTTTTTTCCATCGTTTTACTACTCGTTCTTCACAACTTCAAAATGGATCACGTAGTTTTTCATCAATTCTTTCAATTAATAAAATATGAAAAATTAATGCCTAATCATTAATATTAACATTTATAATGTTGTATATATATATATAAAATACTAAAGCAAATATTTCATAAAACTAAAATGCAGTCTTCTAGTCCGTTAACTTTACTAGCTTAATTTCTGGTCCGTTAACTTTACCAGCTTCATTTCTGGTCCGTTAACATTACTTGGTCCGTTTTTGGTCCGTTATATTTACTTGTTCCGATAATTATGTTAAAATCTGAAAGTTAAGACAATCCATAACAAATTACAACAGTTTGATACCTCCTTCTCACATTTGAGTAAAGTCATTTCAATAAGTACAACATATGTACTTTTTTAAAATTTATACCAGACACCACCTTCTATCAACACATTTCTTTTCTGATGTTTCGCTTGCAGGTTTCACCAATATTGCATAAAGGTTGGGCGACACTCTCCTCCTGCGGTAGAATGTATTCAACCGAGCAAGCCGTCATTGTTCCCTCACGACGTGCTTACTGCGAATCTCAGAGGCACAACTACCTTTGCGAACAGCCAACTCTCTGAGTCGCCACTTTACTTTTGAGAAGAGTCTTAGAGATATGAATGAAATTTTATACTTGAGAATCAGAATATTTATTCAGAAATGCACAGTTTTAGTAGGTATATTATAGTGAAGGAATATATATAGGATTTTCTTCGATTTCTGAAGCCTGTCCTGGTACTCTTTATTCGAGTACTATTGGGCAATTGAAAAATTAAACTACATATAGGTGATTGTTTTAACTTTCACTGTGCACTTTATTTACAAATATTAGGGGCTGTTTTAACCCTTCACTGCGCACTTTATTTACAACTACTGGTGGTCGTTTTAACCCTGCACAGTGCACTTCATTTACAAATCTTGGTGGTTGTTTTAACCCTTCACTGTGCACTTTACTTACAACTATTGGTGGTTGTTTTAACCCTTCACTGAAAACGTTATTTAAAACTTTTGGTGTTCATTTTACAAAAAATATTCCATCAAATTATAATACAAAAATATTCTATCAAATTATAATACAAATTATTTTATCAAATTATAATTCAAAGTTATTCAATCAAATCATTAAAATATTTGAGAATTAAAATTTGGTGTCTACAGTGTTTTCTTCTCTTCAATATTTTGAGTTCACAAAAATAAAGTTAGTATTAAGTATTCTTGTTTTAATCAAGATATAAAATTTAGTGCAGAAGGATATAAATTTAGATAAAAAAAATATTAGAAAATTTTAAAGAAATTTAGTGTATTAATATACATACAACATAAATCTTTAATTATCGAAGGATAACATTACTAGAAAAATTCTAATCCAAATTACAACAGTTCGGATACCATGTGACACCATTCACCATACTATTAATTATTAGAAACAAGTTTCAGTTTGTCCACAGAGAATATTGATTATTATATTAATAAAGTTCGTATTCTTTCTTCAAGCATTATTTTGAAGTTCAAACTGTTCTGGTTTTGAGTTCTCATTAATTGCCCAAAAAGAATGTTTTACATACTAAAGGACCGTACACACGTAGGGTTTTTTTTCGTCTTTCCACCAGACTTTTTGCTAAGTTCCTCC
>CANNZV010005883.1:0-22677 GCA_947561585.1 Caprella mutica | reverse complement strand
GGATTGATTTAATGAATATCTTCTTGCAATTATTATTATACTCTAGAACCTAGAGATTTAATAGATATGTCAATATTAAAATAAGAATATAAGAGTGATTAGTATCTACAGTATTCACTATAAAATAATGCAAGTTACAATTTAAGAGACACCTCTTCAGCATTAAAGCAAATCAAAAACTATTGCAAAGGTGTTTCACCGCAAGTACACTGAGGAACTCACAGAGAGTGTTGCGTTGCATCCTTTGTAGATGAAGCATCCATTACACCGGCTGAGAGAGAGGGGGGAAAGTCCAGGATGATGAGCCTCTCATCAGTGATATAAATATCCAAGTTGCTGGTTGTGTATGCACAGTCACTCTCACCTCCTACTACGAAAGTACTCTGCTTTCTGATGGAGAGAAAAAGCAGTAGAATAATACCTAAATACATTTTTCAGGTCACTTATGAATTGTTCAATAATTGACATTCATGCACATTTAAATTAAATCTACATGATTCATAAAAATATATTTAATAGGAAAGGTATATGATCCTTTCCAGCTTATTTCTATTATTTCATTCTTAACGATTAAAGTTACTTACTTGATGTATTTGTCCTTTTCACCAGCAAGAATAGAGGCGATTGTACTCTTGCCAGTGTCCTGCAGACCCATCACCCCAATCACTTTGAACTGTACTTGTTCCAGAAGGAATGCTGACAGAGACTTATGCTTCTCAGTGAGGTTGAAGTCATCAGTTAGAATATGGATAGGCTCTGTCATCACTTTTACAGGGGTTATTTTACCAGTAGCTGAAAAAATGAAAAAGAGTGATGACATCGATTCATACTTTAAAAGTTTAAGTGATCTATTTTTGATCTAAAACTTTATCTATTTTAACTTACTGAAGCTAGCTACAGCTTATATGAATTACAAATTGAATACAATTATAAATAGCTAAAGCAGTTATGGAAAATCAAATTTTCCAGATAATAATAATCATTTATAATATTATAACTAGGCAGTATTTCTTCTTCAATTGATATGCCAAAATAACAATAGATGTCATAGCAAAATTCATTATTATCAAAGTTAGCTATAGAGGTACGTTGAAGTATATTGTAGCCTTATTCATTTGGAATCATGTAAAATCACCTGGTGCTTTGAAGTAGAGAAAAGTTTAACACTACTTAGAAAAAGATAGTAATGCAGATTCATACAAATAGTAATGATCTAGCTACTGTATTTTACTAATTTGAAGAAAATGAAATATTAACCCTTTAACACCCAAGACAAATTGTAAGCAATATTCAATTTTTTCATAGATCATCAATATTAGGTAGTTAACCCTTTTTATGAGGAATATGCTAAAAAAAACTTTGTATTTATGTATTATTGAAAGTCAAATATCATTTTGGAAAAACTCTGGATGGTTCAAAATCTCAAATTATTATGTGGCATAATCTACATTTAATTTATCACTTCTTATTGCTAGAATATTATTATATCGACTGAATAGACATTATTTGACTTTTTCTAATATCCTCCCCAAAAGAAGGTGGTTACTAAAGGGTAAAAATAGTCGAGTGTATGGAATAGCGAGTTTGATATTTTGGTTTGATTGAGTGAATAAATTGCTTCAGATATCCAAGTTTCTTAATGCAACTACAAATGCTAGGTTGCTACACAAATCGAACATTTATCCCCAGTATTTCATATAAGTACCATCAATCTCAGTGATACAAGAGAAACTCCAATAAAATAAAAAAAGGCCTAGTTGATCAAACTTTGATCAACTAGACTTTGAAAAAACCCAAAAGCTATCTGCAAATAAAAATTTAATTACAGCAACTAATGGTTCTTCTCTTCATAGAAAAAAATTAATTTAACTTACATTTGTCAGCTTCAGCTAATTTGGCAGCAGGCCTTGGCGCAATTTTCAATGGGGGAAGAACATTAATGACAGGACGACCTCCTTTGAAGTCCGACAATTTTGGTTTCCTGGAAAAGAAATTAAAATTTAGCAGGTTTTTATCATCCAATTTATTTATAAGTGAAAAGTTGTGGAATATATAGATACATTTACGAAAAACATTATTATTAACTCACGGTTTCAAATCTTCTGAAGAATCTGGACTCTTATTTGAATACGAGCTAATCACTCCATCAACTGCACGACTTGAAGGAGGTTTCAAGATGGTGATTTTAGGGGACATTTGGCTTTGGTCCTGAGTTTGAGGTCTTGCAATAATGAACTTCTGTGATTCTCTCTCAGGGAATGGTTTATCCCGTTTCATCACATTCACCTCCTTGTTATCACGCAAGGGACGCCTATTTCTCTTGTTTTCTCCATACTCGTCAAGTCTCCTGCCATTGGTGTTTCTATTCCATTGAGTGGGAACTGTGGAGGCCTTGTAACTTTCTTTCAAACCTTCAGGTAAAAACATATCCAAAGCTCTTCCTCCTCCCTGATATAAAAAAAAAATCATATATAAATTATAATTATACAAGTTACACAGAATAATATTGAAATATATATCTATAATCTAAGAGCTTAGAACTAAATTATAAATATTTTAATGATTTAAAAAGAAAAAAAATTGACATGATATTGGACTTCTACTTTAAATTACTGAACACAAATTAATATTTACATTATTATTCAAGAATATAGAGAACACATTGAAATTAATTCCTTTGTTAATAGTCTTTATTTTATTTGTATGAAAAAATATTTTTCCATTGAAACAAAAGGGATAAAATCTTTACAGAAGAGGAAAAGAAATTAGTTGGTTGATTTATTATGCATTTTATAATTCTCAATAGTCATTTAACATCATTTTCCTATTTAAGGGGGGCGTTTCATTTTCGGGTGAGCTTCTTTATTTATCGTACGATTTTTCTGAAACTTAGTAGGCAGGTGTAAAATCAAATTCTAAGACGTTTTTGGTGATGACATTTTTACAAATTTTTTTATAGTTTTTGAGTTATTGCCACATTTTCGAGTTTTTGAGCAATTTTTCAAAGTCCTACTCCTCCTACAATTTGTGACCAATTTTCATTTTTTTTGCTTCATGACATAGCCAAATCATGTGGTAACAAAACACCCGTTGCAAATATTCAAAAATCAAAACTAGTTTTCAAAAATAGACAAAATTTTGAAAAATCATATTTTTTATCAAAAAAAAAACGATTTTTTTTTTTTTTTATTCTGAAATTTTTTTTCCACTTTTACAACGCGTGATTTGTAGCCTGAAGTCTTACCTTCATATAAAACGTTGAATCAGAAAAATCGGTTGAAAACTGACGGAGGAGTAGGGATTTGCCTAAGAAAAACATGAAAGTGGAGAAAAACGACTTCAAATTTTCCAATGTTTTTTACAGGGTTTTACCTGCCGATTCCGGCATCCCCACTGTGGCATCGTAGGTTATATAACTTCATTGTTGATTTCATTGGGATTTTTGAGCTTTTTTGAGGGGGAATAAAGCACACAACACTCCAGCTCGCTCAATGGCTACAGACAGACTGACCTTGGGTGGCCCGCTGCAGTCCTGCACAGCTGATCGCGTTGGTACGTTTGTACCATTTCTAGTACGAATTTCGTTGTTCTGTTTTTACAGGGTTACACATAAACTATTGAAGAATTAAAAAATGCAAAAAACGAAATTTGAAAATTTTACCGTTTTTCAGTGAAACGCCCCCCTTAAATTATTTAATATTGTAAGATACTCATTACTCTGATTCACTAGCCTATAATGTTTAGTGTTGACAGAAACTGTTATACATAGGCCAGTCTAGACAGACAGCATATTGTAGAAACAGAGAAACTGGTAAAGTATTCTCCAAGAGATTCTACTCTTCCTTAGGTTCTCTGTAAAATACATGTGAATATAGGAAGTAATCATAAATGGTGCACACAGAAAATGTCCTATATTCTAATTCTGCATCTGGTACAAAACTACTTGTCAGAAACAGGTAAAGTATTCTCATAAAGATCTCTTATTCAACAACTTTTCAACATTTCTAAAAACATATCTCTAGATCATTTCTAAAAAAACATATCTCTAGATCATTTCTAAAAAAACATATCTCTAGATCATTTCTAAAAAAACACATCTCTAGATCATTTCTAAAAAAACACATCTCTAGATCATTTCTAAAAAAACACATCTCTAGATCATTTCTAAAAAAACACATCTCTAGATCATTTCTAAAAAAACACATCTCTAGATCATTTCTAAAAAAACACATCTCTAGATCATTTCTAAAAAAACACATCTCTAGATCATTTCTAAAAAAACATATCTCTAGATCATTTCTAAAAAAAACATATCTCTAGATCATTTCTAAAGAAACATATCTCTAGATCATTTCTAAAAAAACATATCTCTAGATCATTTCTAAAAAAACATATCTTTAGATCATTTCTAAAAAATATCTTTAGATCATTTCTAAAAAATATCTTTAGATCATTTCTAAAAAATATCTTCAGATCATTTCTAAAAACATATTTAGATCATTTCTGGAAAACATTGTTAGATAATTAGATCATTTCTAAAACATCTGAAAATAATTTCTAATAAAACATCTTTAGATCATTTCTAAAAAATATATTTAAATAATTTGTAAAGAAAAAATTTGAATCATTTCTAAAAAATATATTCAAATCATGGGTGTGCCTAAAAAGCGTCCGGTAGCGTCGGATAGAATGTAATGACGCCCTTTACAGTGTACATTATTATTTATATCATATGAAGAATGGTACTTTACATATTTAAAGGTCACGGTTACCTATTTGATAATAAACGCTCCCGAGCGTTTTAAAAGGCACAGGAGCATCCGGTAATATCTAGTACCGCCCTGTACACTGTACATGACTATTTATATCATTTCGTGAATGGTACTATACACATTTAATGATTAACGACCGACAAACTTGTATATTTGTTAATTGCTTAATTAAAAATCGTCCGGGAGCGTTTGGAGGCATCTACAAGCGTCCGGTACCACACGTTAGTGTCTAGTACCGCCCTGTTCACCGTATATAATTATTTATATCATTTGGTGTACAATAACTTACTTATTTAAAGGATAAGGTTACATATTTGATGGTTTGTATATGTGTTAATTGCCTAAAAAGCGTCCAGTATTGTTCTTTACCGTCAGTTACAGCGACAGGTAAACAGTTAAATGGGTTATATGCCTTCAATTGCTTAAAAGCGTAATTATGGTATTGCCCGGTAATTGGGTTGGTAAACCTTATTCATTAGGGAAAGTAAATGATTTTGTTATCGTTGGGTAATTAGTTAGAGTTCGGTGATTAAGCAAAGTCCAGTGATTTTGATAACTGATTACGTTCGATAATATGGTAGTGTTCGGTGACTGTGTAAAGTTTTGTGAGTTATAGGTCGTAGGCGTAGTATTTTTCTCCTGATTTATGAGTTACAGTAGAATTCCTATATAATAATCATGTACAGTGTACAGGGCAGTATTAGATATTACCAGACGCTTCCGGACGCTTTTGTGCCTTTTAAAGCGTCCGGGAGCGTTTACTATCAAATAGGTAACCGTAACCTTTAAATATGTAAATTAACAATCATTATATGATATAAATAATCATGTACAGTGTACAGGGCAGTACTAGATATTACCGGACGCTTCTAAAAGCTTCCGGACGCTTTTGTTCCTTCCAAAGCGTCCGGGAGCGTTTACTATCAAATAGGTAACCGTAACCTTCAAAAATGTAAATTAAAATTCATTATATGATATAAATGACCATGTACAGTGTACAGGGCAGTACTAGATATTACCGGACGCTTCTTAACGTTTCCGGACGCTTTTGTGCCTTTTAAAGCGTCCGGGAGCGTTAACTATTAAATAGGTAACCGTAACCTTTAAATATGTAAATTAACATTCATCATATGATATAAATAATCATGTACAGTGTACAGGGCAGTACTAGATATTACCGGACGCTTCTTAACGTTTCCGGACGCTTTTGTGCCTTTTAAAGCGTCCGGGAGCGTTAACTATTAAATAGGTAACCGTAACCTTTAAATATGTAAATTAACATTAATCATATGATATAAATAATAATGTACACTGTACAGGGCGTCATTACATACTACCGGACGCTTTTTAGGCACACCGCAAATCATTTCTAAAGAAATTTTTAAAATATTTTCTAAAAACAATCAAATCATTTCTGATTTATAAAAACTAAAAACATCCTAAGATTATTGATCAGTTAATTAATAATAATATCCTTTAACTATAGTATCATTAGCATGATTTGGTGCATAAAATTCTAGTTATTCCACTGACTTTTTGTCTTTTTCAAAAAAGCTGAAAAAATCCACCAAGAATTTCCAATAATTTGGCAGATCCACCAACATTTTCCCCATTTATCCAACAGAAAAGGAAGTTACCAGTCTGCAGAATATGGGAGATATTCTCTACGACCAATTCAGAATTAATTATTATATTTACCTACATTAATTTTGTTACGAAAACTTTGAATAAATCCCTATATTTACATTAATTTGCTACAAACAGAATTAGAGATCTCTAGAACGAACGTAAGTAACAACACAACACCCAGTTTCATGCCAAGTAGTAAAGCATGTCCAAACTCGCCATTTTAATGGCGAGTTTGTGACAGTTATTTTGAGCCCTTCAAATGCAAATGGCGAGTTATCTATTTTTCTCCTATGCTACTATGTTATTTTGGAGAGAATTTATGAAAATTTGATCATTTTGGAGAGAATTTGTTGAATTTTGGAGAGAGCTGGAGAGACAAATAGAGAGTTTATGAGACATTCTATTTTACTTGGGTCTCATGCAGACTGCAAAACATGGGACATTTTTCTGTGGCCCGTGCCTCAGTGGGAACAATCCTTAATTTTCTCGTAGTCCTTAGTCCTAGGCTCCTAAGTAGGGAGCCTAAATATAGGAACCTCCTATATTTAGTATATTATAATATTTACATTTATTTTCTTGAAAAGTGAAAACAGAAGCCAAATTAAAGGATTTTTTGGAGAACACTTTACCAGTTCCTGCAGTCTGGTAGGTACAGCACTTTACAAGTTTCTGCAAACTGGAATACCTATTAAGAATTTAAAACAAGCAGCTAAAAACAAAGGCCATTTGTCTTTACTATTTTTACTTGCTCCCAAATATCCAATAGGTTTATTATTTGGAAAAAATCTTTCAAAAATAAATAAAACGTTATAGGTACCATGCTACTCACATTGTGGATGTGCATTTTCTTCTTTCCTTCAAACTTAGTTTTATTGAATCCATTCATTATGAATCTAGGTATTTTATGAAAATAAATGAAGTTGAATATTAAATAGCTATTTGAAGTTCATAACTAGGTACATAAATCCCAAATAATTACAGGATTTAACTTCGCAGTTTGGTCGAACACGTGGATTATCATTTAGCTAAGGTAACTGTAACAAGACAAGAGGCAAGTTAGGTGTTTTGCGTTGTCCAAATTTTTTTTTGATAACATTTATATCTGAAGTTCAGAAATGTATTGCCTTGATAAATAATAGTGAGAAGAACATAGATGTAGAAAACTATATTGATTAGAATTCATAAAAGAAATATTTTAGTCATGATGAAGAATAATCGAACTCCTGCTACGTCTTCAAAATATATATGCATTGGTACCTAGTCTGAATAATCTTATGGATAAAAAAACATTAAAAATTGAATAGAAACAGGGAAATTTAAATATCTTAATTTTCAAGTTATTTTCAACATATTCCCGTGCGAATCATAGTTACAGGTATCTAGATATATATATAAAGCTCTTAGAACATCCAGTACATGTACCGGAAAAGCGTTCGTTGTAACGATACATTATTTAGTTTGGTTGGGAATTTAAACTTTGTAAGTTTTCTTTAAAGAGGCAGTAAACTTTAGAAAAAAATGTCATATTTTGTAATAAAAATGTTGTTAGTAATTAGTGGTATACACACGAGAGTTTATTCGTCTTCTATAAAACTAACACCAGTAAAAAAATAATAATTGGTTTAAGTCCAGCGTTCACCGCAGGGGGCGCTGGGAATTGTTGTTTACAATCCTGTTCAAATGTTATCAATTAGAAATATCAATTATTCGAAATCAATTAGTATAAAACTAAAATTAATAACTAGGTAGTCTAGTCAGTAGCATAAAATTTGATAGCATATTTTTAATTTTATATGCTTTCAAAGATTTTTATAATCCAAACTCTACAAAACCTACTTTACTTCCGACTTTCTAATTTCTAGTCTGAAGAAAAAGAATGTACACCATTTGTTTTGATTGTCAACTAGGTTTTTGGTTTAATAAATCTATTTATTATTCGTTTAAAGGTTTGAAATCAAAACAAAGAGTGTAAAATCTTCTTTCTCAGCGTCAGGTTGGAGATTCGCTCAATTGTTGCTCACATAGAATTGAAAAACTTTAAAAGCAAATAATAAAATATATACTGACCGAATTGTATGCGGTTTGCGGAATAATGATCGTAGACCTTTGTTCTTAAATATTGTGCAATAAACTCATTTTTTTCCCCGGAGCTTGGAGAGGACCTTTAACGATCGCGTGCGTATGCGTGCGTCATTGTTTTGCTCAATCTTATGTTTACAATGGACATTTGTAAGTCCAGGGTCGATCAGTAGGTGGCGCTGCATTTGAGAATTAATTATTCTATATTTTTTTTAAATATGCATTTAAGAAATAAAATAACAACATTTTATTCTATTATTAATGCCCTTTTATCGATTTATCAACAAGAGAGAAAAAGTTTCTCCAAAGATTTACCACCCCTTTAACAGCATTCCAAAGAAACCTTAAAGGTCCTTTTCAGGCTCTGGGAATAAAATGAATTGTTTTACATAATATTACAGAACTAAGGTCTAGGATCATTATTCCGCAAACTGCATACAATTCGGTTCAGAAAATATTTCATTATTTGTTTTTAAAGTTTTTTAATACTCTGAGAGGAACAATTGAGCGAATCACTTACCTGACACTGAGAAAGAAGATTGTACACTTTTTGTTTTGATTATAAATTCAGATTTATACGAAACGTCCGAGTACGTAAATGAAACCGCAAAAAAATTCTGAAGTATAGGGGAGAACCGGATGGGTTCGTACATTTTTCCTTTTAAGACTTATAAAATCTTAACTATTCGGGATACAAGTTCGTTCTAGCTCACAATCGAATCTATAGGTATTCAAATACTTATAACTACAAACTAAATTAGTTAAAACCATATGGTTCTCTCTTAATATCGATTTTTATGAGATATATAAGTGTGGGTGAGTTCGTACAAACAGAGTATTACTCCGTACAGTACTAAAAAAAGGGGAAAAAAGGAAAATTCAGTAAGAATTTCGTATATTGTATATATATTGTATACTAAAACCGTTTTGAGATAACAAAATATCACAAAAGGCTTCATCACCGATGTCTTCCGAACTAGACAGTAAGCCTACGCTTTGTCACTGTAGAATTTGAGAATTTCTTTGTTGAAATTTGATTCTCTTTCAGTAACTCTTTTTCTAGGGTATCAATTTTTATCATTGCCCTTATTAGTTATCTGCCTCTGTTGTTGCCCTTTCTAGGAGGAACCATTTCGAATGGCCGATTGTTTTCAAAAGATGTTCCTAAAAATGAAACATTTGCTCCAGAGGGGCCTGGTTGTGGCTCGGTGGATGGTGAAATAGGAGAAGCCTCGGTTCCGATAGAAGTAAGAGAAGGTTAGGTGGATTGTAAAGTAGGAACAGGCTTGGTGGCGGGTGAAGTAGGAGCAGGCTCGGTGGATGGTGAAGTAAAAGCAGGCTCGGTGGATGGTGAAGTAAGATCAGGCTCGATTGATGGTGAAGTAGGAGAAGGATCGGTGGATGGTGAAGTAGGAGCAGGCTCGGTAGATGGTGAAGCAGGAGCAGGCTCGGTGGATGATGAAGTAGGAGTAGGCTCGGTAGATGGCGCATTTTCTACTCGGTTGCGCTGATAATGATTTGAACTATTCTCAGCATATTCTGTAAAAGCGCCATCCTTTACTAATTCGCTGGTAAAAGCTTTCTTTTCTAATTTATGCTTATAAAATTCTGAACCATTTCTGGATCTCTTTGTGGCATCTTACAGCGTCATCGAAGGAACTTTATACAATTTAGCAGCTTTACGTACTGCTGTTCCATTTTCCCAGACGTTATATGCCTGTTCCACATCACAGGAAGAATACTGTTTCATTCTTTTACGTGTATATACTCGAGGCATATATGAAAATTAAATATAGAGGTGAATTCGTACATAATGGAGTGAGACCGTACAGAGGAGGATGTGCCCGTGCATATTTGTACGATGACACCCCATACCACTATTTTATTTCTAAAATGGAATACATCAGATGTTAATGAGTTTTAACTAAATGTTAACGTTTACATACGTAGAGAATACCCTAGTGAATACTAGTATTCCATATAAAGTTTCTAGATAGTATATTGTAATTGCTATGGCTTAGCTCAAGCATTGAGAAAATAACATTTCAGTGCTAAAAATATATGACCTCTCACCGAAGGAACATGCCACACACTCACGCGGCTGCAACTCGTTTCAAACTAATTGTTATTATAATGTATAGGATCACTCAAGTTTCAACGGGTGTGAACATAACAGATGTTAAGTTATGGCCCTGTACAGATTCACCCGCTGTACGAACTCACCCGGTTCTCCCCTACACGTTTTAAACCGCAATATCTAAAGTTATTGGAGATGTTTTCTAATGGGGAGGTTAAAACCAACTTCGTCAAATTTCTCTTTTTTTTTGATGAAGCAGTCTTTCATTTCGATGGAAAAATCAATGTCCACAATTCTTCCCATTGGTCTGTGAATAACCCCCATTGGCTAACTGAAAAATCGTTGAATTATCCGAAAACGACGGTTTGAGCTGCGATAGGAAATGGCGGTGTTATTGGCCGATCGTCTTTTGATAAAAATGTTGACGGGAACTCCTATTTGGATATGTTGAAGAAAAATTTCTTCCTCAAACTTTGTCGTTTTCCTAATATATCGGACCATATTTTTATGCAGGATGGAAAACCCTCTCACAGACAAAAGGACGTCAGGACATGGATAAATAAAAGAGTCACCGGGTAGGTGAATTGGACGTGGCGGTGCTGAAGACCTTAACATTACCTGCGCTCCCTTGCTTATACTTGACTTGACTCCGGTGAACGTTATCCTCTAACAGTTTATCAAAGGATCGTCTATTAGCAGAACTATGAAATTTTAAATCGGCCGAATGGCGAATTCCGCCATTGCCATATATCGTTTAATCGGGTTTCCCAAGAAATGATCTCTGCAGCCATGGTTAACTTTGTGAAACGTCCAAATTTAGTTGTGAATCTGATGGTAGTTAGATTGAAATTTAGTAAAGAACGATGAGCTTAGTTGTTTATATTATTAACCCCATATAATATGGAGTTTATTGAGACTAACTTTGTCCAAATCAGCCAATTGGATGCAAAGTTATTCAATTATAGAATCGGGACAAATAAAAAAAAAACACCCTGTAAATTATAGATTTAAAAAAAACTATAAGGTATATGATCATTATTCTGTAGACTGCATACAATTACGTTCAGTATAATTATTTTTTTGCTTATGAACTTTTTAATACACTCTGGAACTGGAAATAGTGGCCGGCTCATGCTTTATGACGCCACCAGCTCATTCCACACCACGCATCCAACACATTCAAGCAAAAATCCTTCCGCAGGGCAGTTACCTCATACAACGTTTCACAACCGCTACCCCAAGAAGGCCTGACCCTCAACATCACATACCTAGCTGCTCATGCCTTCTTCAACAAGATATCCTAAAAATTCCGTATATACCCAATTCCAAAACACATGATAACTCTCCTGAACTTCAGCAACCCTGGGCACTCCAGAACAAAGTGGTCCAACGTTTCCTCACACGATCCACACATATCATACAGCCGGTTTCGCCTACACAAAATCTCGCGACCCAACTAATAATGGAAATGACTCAAATGAGACCGCATGACATGATAGTGAGAATAAAACGGTTGAACACATCGAGTGGCAAATTGTGTAAAACAGGATCGTGACGATATTGATTTGCCTACTTCGTCCGCATGACATATCTGCAGTGAGCGTTGAATGAATGTACTTGTCTCTACAGTAGTGGCCAAAATATAAGGGTAGGCAAGAACAAGTTATCTAAATTTTTAATTTCATAAAATGTACAAAACACACATTATTGAAAATTTGCGCGTAGTTTCATATAGAGCACATATATATCCTTATGAAATTTCTAAGCATTTGGACAAATATTCTATCAATAGTTCCACATCTCACCTCAAACAATAAATTTATCTCTGGTCAAAAGTGAAGGGTAGCCATCATAAACTTTGAAATATTCCCTGATAATGGCAATTCATCTAATACTTTGTGAACGATAATTTGCAATATCTCTTCAATCCATCTTCTGCAATAAAATTCTACTAATTTTACACAAAATGAAGGGGTTATCCATCTTCTATTCATCCTCCAGAAATGTCCATAATTCTTTCACATTTGTTGGTTTTCTTCTCTGAGTACTGTCTCCAATTATTATCCAAACAATCTCAATGTGATTGAGGTCAGGACTATGTAAAGGCCAGCTCATTTGAGCAATTTTGAGCAATCTTCTAATAGGGTCCTAACTTTTTTATCTGAGTAGTAGGGTACGTTGTCCAGCATGAAATTCGGTGGTTAAAGGTCAGCTGCTAGTTGATAGGGGAGAGTATGTTGTCGAAAAAGCTGTTTTATACTTCTGCAGATCCAGCAGAAGAAATGATCCCCCAAACCATCACACTACCAACTCCGAACTTAACTGTTTTTTTTTGACGCAGTTCAGAGTTAACTTTTCCCCTATAGTAGACAAAACCTTTTTAGGATTAGCAGTCATAAACTTTGAAATATTCCCGGATATTGGCAATTACCTTAATACTTCTGCAGCTATTTCGTCAAGTTAACCTTTCTCCTACATGACAAAACACAATTAAAGGTCCCCTCCAAGCAAATATTTTTATTGCCTTAATCAACGAAGCTAAGGTTTCTTATCATTTTGCTGCAATTCGCATCGAATGTGGTAGCATATTTTTAATTTTATATGCTTTTAAAGATTTTTCTCTACAAAACCTATTTTACTTCCGACCTACTAATTTAAAGGTTCTCTCCACTCTAAATTAAAAAAATTCTGGTATTGCTTTAAATTTGTAGAGCTAAGGTTATATAACATATCGCAGTAAACAGAATTTAAATCGATCAAGTATTCTGTTTACCATTAATTATATAAGAAATATTCATATTTCGATTTTTCTCATTCTGAGATTCATAATTTCATTAGAAGAAAAAGCCCCCCATATGGATGTTCGTTCGTATATACATAGCACATACCTATTCAAATTACAGATCAGCGTTCAAATAGAAAGTGTATAAAAATTAACAGTTATCAATATCGGAAAATGTTTTGATATATGAAAACGATTACTACGAAATACTTAATTGAGTACTTGAATTCTTTATATGGATCCATTGTCTTAGAATTACGGTATTACGATATATATTAAAGTTAATCTTAGAATACCTACCGTATTGCTCAATATTAGTCAGTCTCTCTCATATAACTCTAGTAACTCTACAGAGAGAAAATTGGAAAACCCTCTGATTTATTCCTTTTTGTTAATCCAAGTAGCCTCTTTAATATTCTTAATTATACCTAATTGGTTTGAATTTCCATAATTTGAAGTTAATGTACGAATACTATAATAGGAGCGCTGTGGTATCACGCTGAAATGGAAACTCAACCAAATTAATAAAAAAACATTCATTAAGTTGGCAGGTGTCTTTGTCAAGTATTTAGTTTGTTACAATGTAACTCGATTAACACAAAGAACACCTTGAGCGAAAATACGGTACAGTTAGCCATGTATGATATTGATATCTATCAATCAGCTTTGTTATCGTTTTGATTTTGTCGGATCGTGTTAGTAGAAAGAACGGAAAAAAATCTTAAATTACATATTATGATAAAACTATAGAACCAAATTTGAAATGGTTTTCATTTTTAGTATCAGTAACCTTAGTTCGAATGCATAGAGAAATAAAAAAATTAGAGTGGAGGGGACCTTTAAGAAATTTTCAGCCTGAAAAAAAAATAATGTACACCATTTGTTTTGATTGTCAACTAGGTATAAGTTTAATAAATCCTTTTAATATTCGTGTAAAGGTATAAAATTGAAAGAATTTATAATATAAACGTTTATATACTTAGAAACAATTAATATCTAAAATAAAGGCCGAAAACGCATGGTTTGTCTATAAAATTTAAATTTGTAATCAAAACAAAGAGTGTACAATCTTCTTCTTGAGCATAAGATTTGTGATTCGCTCAATTGTTGCTCACAGAGTATTAAAAACTTTAAAAACAAACTGTAAAATATATACTGAACCGAATTGTACGCGGTTTGCAGAATAATGATCGTAGACCTTAGTTCTATAATATTATGTTATAAATTCATTTTTTCCCGGAGCCTAGAGAGGACCTTTAAGCTTGTCGCCCACCTGATCGGATCGGAAACGACGCGGAAGCTCACGAAGCCTCGGAACGGACACGACACGACGTTCGTACGCACACCAGTTCAGATGACTTCGGAAGAGAAACGATGCCGACATCACAATGCTTAAAAGAACATAACAATTAAAAGTTAAAATTTATCGATCATGACAACTATTTTATACGATACGTATTTGATTTAAAAAATTCTGTAGTATCGTTGTTGTTTATAATTTTAAGTTCGAATCTCTCTAATTTATTATCATACAAGTGTACTTCCCCATTAAAATTAATGTTTTTTTCCCCAAAAAAATACAAAAAAATATATGTTGAAAACAATATATAAAAGCGAAAAAAAAATATATTTAAAAAAAATTAGTTACCTAGAAACATATAAAAAAATGTATATAAAAAATTATGTATAAACAAATGTATGCAAGTAAAATTTATATAAATGAAATGTATGCAAATAAAATTTATGCAAATAAAATTTATGTAAATGAAATGAATGTTTCTTGAAAACGAGCTAAGAAACCTGCTCGAAATATTCTTTATTAAAATATAATCGCCAGCGGAGTCTCAATTTCCCATTAATATATGAATCCTGGCCGTCAAACTATTAATTTTTGGATTTAGATATTACTGTTATATGGACGGACGAACAGTGCAGTGTAAGCAACTCGGTACTAAGTGAGGTGTCTGATCCATCTCATGCCTGGATGGAGCTCTGACATACGCATAATTACTGTATATGAATAAATGCTCATAATATGAGTATCTTACCATTTACCACTTTCGTTTTTGTTTAATATCATGTGTAATTAAGCTTATTAATTAAGTAAAAGTCATGAAAAGACAGAATTCAAATCAGTTTAGAATTAAATGAATAATTTTTCTATGAGAGCTGCTGGTTCGGACATTCCAGCCCCTAGATTTCAAGGGCTTTGAGACGCTTTGAACTAAGGGAGATTGGTGTTTCATTGTCTTTAATAGGGACCCTCTGCGAAAGCACATAGCTAGGAATGCACTTTATGATTGACTGGCCCAGAGTGCATGGTGGCTGGTCTGTCAAAAATTTCAATATTGCTTGTGAAAATGAATATTTCATATCACCATATGTTCATGAGGAAAGGCTATTTTTAACAATTCAAATGCTCGAAGAAAATCATAGAAAATTTAATTGGAAGTTGTGGACTTTCTTAAGATTTATTCAATAATTAAAATGATTGTTTCGAACCGGGCAGCAGCTTAATCAATTGACAGGTCGAAGGAGAGTCTTCCTGAGTGTAGGGCTAAGATAATTTTTATGGGATTTATATCAGTTACAAGCAGTTTTAATTTCCACTGTAAATTTGGTATACATTAATTATGCAGTTTGTAAATTCTAATTGTTAATGATAAATTCATATTCATATAATTTTATCTGGAATGAGCATACACTTGACTCAATGCATGAATCATTGTTTATTAGTAGGGTTGTGACAATATTCTTTTAGCATAAAAATATAATCTCGAGCTTATTTTAAATAAATCATATTCTTTTTATTAAAACATATTCTTTTTATTGAAACATATTCTTTTTATTAAAAATTTATTCTTTTTATTAAAAAGTAATAAAACATATATCCTTTTCAACAATATATATAAATAATCATGTTTTGTCTAAATTTTATGGTTTATCTGTGCGCCTACCTACGTGGTGAGTTGTAGGTACTATTTAAAATGAGTTAAATTGACGTTGGTTAAAACAACACATATGTGTGTTGATTATTTTTAATTCCCGATGGTCACAACAACTACCTATGATAGTCAAAACTACTCGTGATGGTTGAACCCATTATTTGTAATGGTTATAACAACTACATAAGTTACATAACAAGGTTAGATCAACTACTTGTGTATGTTTCTCCAATCACTCCTATGTGTTATACCAAATACTCGTGTAGGTTATATCAACTACTCGTGTAGGTTATACCAAATATACTCGTGTAGGTTATACCAACTACTCATGTAGGTTATACCAACTACTCGTGTAGGTTATACAAACTACTCGTGTAGGTTATACCAACTACTCATGCAGGTTATACCAACTATTCGTTTATGTTACATCAACTAATCGTGTAGGTTATATCAACTACTCGTGTAGGTAATATCAACTACCCGTGTAGGTTATATCAACTACTCGTGTAAGTTATATCAACTACTCGTGTAAGTTATATCAACTACTCGTGTAGGTTATATCAACATCTCGTGCTGGTTATATCAACTACTAGTAAACTAAGTAAATGTATATCAACTATTAGTGTAGGTTGAAATATAGGTCCGGTTAGCAGTAGCCAGACTTTTTACATGACTTTTTCAGTCACTATATTTACTCTATTAAATTATAATCTCGAGTTAGGTCCCGGTATCAATTAGATTAGACTATTTATTTTCTAGGACCAAATCAAACATGTTCATTTATTTTCTACTATTGCTTCTGTGATATGCATACTCTTTTGATTTTAAAAATAATTGATCACCTAGACCAGGGGTGGGCACACGTTGTGTTTTTCAGTGCCGAAAGATGGAATGTCGGTGCCAATTTTCTTTTCGTTTTCTAAATTTCTGGGATACTGAGTAATTATATAATGAGGTGGTATATTTAATTGAAGTACGAACATGTACAACGGTACATATTGTGCACATAAATATTGGTAGTAGATTTATCATTCGCATTAAAAAGAATTAATAAAAGATATATAAAGAAATTTTCTTCATGTGAAAATATCACAATAAAAACAAAAATAAGCTATCTTGCATAAGTAATAATAAGTAACTCATAAATTCACAGGATAAATTACTTACCTAACTTATTAAAAATGGGAATTAAAAATGATTGCATAAATATTTACCACAGTGTTTGAATATCCCAAGACAAGCGTATGAAAGATGTAAATTTAACTGATCTTGATAAAAAAAGACAGAGGTAAATAAATTAAACACCGGCACTATTGTAACAATAAACAAAAATTTCTTATTAAGGGATAAAATTTACTATCAAAGTAAATATACTGTTCTTCAATTAGTTGACCATCCTCTTCTATATTATCCTTTTAATTTATAGAGCAGTCAAGGCTAAAAAATTTTAATTTTCTTTGGAAGAAAATAAAGCACCGTTTCCCGGGTGGGCAGTGGTGCCGTTTTGAGTGCCAAAATAGCACTGAGTGCTGCATTTGCCCACCCCTGACCTAGACCTATCCTTGCTTTTTGAAATGTTTTCGATCCGATGAATTGATATATGGTTATTAGTTGTAAATTAATAGATTAGATTGAATAAGTAACTTCATCAGGTCAGTTTATTAATAAGTAGTTGGATGACGTAAATAACTTTACGTAGTGATAAATAGGTAGGCTAGATGAATTAATTAACCAGGCTATATTACAAAAGTTGATAGAATAAATCTTTGATATGTTGCAATTATACTATAACTTAATGAATAATAATAAAGCCTTTATTTTAGTGCAATTCATCTTACTCATAGGCACTGATATAGAAATATGCTAATAGAATTAAAAAGGTCAAATTGAAAACGAAATATAAACATTTAAGTTTTAAATTTATTATTTAGAAGTACAGTTTGAATTCTCGTCACGGTCTCTTACGACTATAGGTTTCCAATTCCTGAAATATGAGATTCGTATATTAATATATATATATATATTGAATAGAAATTCATGGTATCGTTCATATACATAATCAATTATATCACCTACTCTTTTTCTTTTTGTGATGAGATAGCGACAGCTTCGATATTCTTTTCATGTCCGGAATCCCTTAAAGCTTATGAAAAAGTAAGAGCTAATCATATTGCAAATACATATTTAAAAATCATCTAATATTTTCAAATACCTACTTTGACCTAGCATAATAGTTCCTGAATCATTCAAAGGAATTGAAGAGGACTCCGATGGTTGATGACGTTGATCTATACTCCATCAATTCTTCATAAAGATCTGAAAGTAGATTCAGAAAATATAGAAAACCAAATTAATAAAGAAATGAAGGGAATTATTAACTGAGAATTGTTTCATATAGGTAAATTATTTATATTAAATGATAAACTATTTACAAATCTTCAGATGTAGTATAAATTTAGCTCTAATAAATGCAATGGATTTTCCTTGCTAATCCTCATAATTCTGTTCATTATACACTCTTAATTTAGACTTTAATTAAATACCAAAAAAAATATTATATATCAAAAGGCTCACCTCTGGTTGGAGTTCTTCCTGCTAAATTCCTGGACGGTGTTCTCCTCCGACTACCTCCCTGGATGGAATTCTCCCGGTCATAGAAAACTAGGGTCAAGTATAGGTAAATTGGGGCACTTATACTAACTGCGGCCTCTTATCTCAGAAACATTATTAACCATCATGGCTTCAAGGCACTCGTGAAATAAATAGAACCTATCATAAATTGAGCTTATTATGATATTCAGAAATTCAATATACCTATAGCTAAACTAATTTCAGAATCATTTTGAGACTCTCTTAATAGGGCCTCAATTCAGGAATTAAAGAACCGAATTTGCCTGTGTAACCTTACCTATAGGTAGACTAACTAGTTTTAAAATATATAGATTATCAGACCACTTTACTTAAGATACTAGGATAAGTTCCGAAATATCGGACGGTTCCACATTTTCGGTCGCCTAAGAAATACTATATAAAATATTTAATCAACTTTTATTTTAATTAGCTATTAGGTAGCTATATATACAGTTAACTATATTTCATAAGTGACCGAAAATTTGAAATCGCCTGATAATTTGGAACTTACCCTATCTGAGGACAGCGCAGTAACTGCCTAGCCTATGTAGAAGGTATTGGCACTGAAAAAAACATCTAGGTAGTATGATGCTTAAATAAGTTAACATATGAAGAGTTTGGTTCCAAAACGCGATAAACGCCACTTTTGAAAAAAATGAGTTTCCACCTAAATCAATATTGTATTTCGTCGGTATTGTGGATTTGAATTGTTTATGTTATTATAACCTCAATATGCTATGTGAATGATTGAAACAGAAAATAGTGGTTTTCATCTTTGTACTTTCTTGGTAAAGAAAACACATTTTAACTCAAATTGATCAAAATGGATTTATAGCGTTTTGGAACCAAACTCTTCATATAATAATCAAGGAAAATTAGTTAGTATATCAGTTTACAAACTGGAAGGCAGTAATCAAAATTTATTATTATGACAAGTTATATACTGATAATCAGCTCTTCAAATAACTTCCTCGCCAGCCTATCAATCCCCAAAATTTTAGAATATTTAGGCAGACATTTATTAATAATTAATAATCGATCGGCAGCGATAATACTATTTAGTGCATACAAGATATAAGAACATAATCAGGTATAGTACCTAGCAGACGACACAAAAATATGACGTCACCACAATAACACATTCCTTGTTTGTGACCGAGCGGCTCATAATTCCTCGTATTTGCATGTTAATATCGAGAAGTTTAAAGTCATTTTATAAGGGTTTCGTACAAAAGAAAAGCGAAAATGGTGATTGAACCTCAAAGTTGAATATATAGATATAATTCAGGTGTGTTTTAATTGTTCATTTCTTTTACTTATCTATAAAAAATAGGGTCTTGAACATATGCTACCTAGCAGGCAGCAGCCTAAACCAGCTGTTCAGAAATTATGTGGATTACAGTGAATACAATTTAATAAATGCCTAGTTAGTACTAATTGATAAGGAACACAAATTTAATTTAATAGTCCCATGTTTAAAAGTGTGTACAAATTTGCCAGTCTGCAGAATATGGAACATTTTTCCAAGACTCTGCGGGAGTTTTTGATTGAATTTTAGAAATTTGAGATCTCTGCGGGAGATCTTGAATTAATTCCTATGTTACCATTAATTTAGCTGCGGGAGATTTCGAATTAATTCCTATGTTACCATTAATTTAGCTGCGGGAGATTCTGAAACTGCTACTGAAAATCAGAGAGTAACTGTCTCTCAAATTAAAATCTCTGCTGGAGTACAGACACATTCTGCAGACTGGGTCTGCTGGATACTTGTCATACTTCAGTCACTTCATATCTCAAGAAATTAAATTTAATCTAATACCTACCAACCTCTGTGATTTCGGAGAATTGTATGAGTTGTGAAAAAATTAATAAATTACTTGAAAATTAATCTCATGACTCAAAGGATGTCTGATGAACATACATATGTCATGAATTCCAGACTGCAGAAACTGTTAAGGTGGTAGGTGTACCTATCTAAAGGGTTCTCATAGAGTCTAAAAAATCCTCTAGTTAGTTTGCCTTCTGTTTTCAGCAAAATACATACAATTATTGGAGGAAATTAATTTTGGTTTGCCCTGTACCTAAATGTTGAAAATATCACATATTTTGCAGATGACATTTACATGAAGGAAAATAATGTTTACCAAATGTGAAACTGAAACTTTGAGCCAAGTTTTTATAGCTATCAGATATCTTAAATCAGTTCAAACACTGCCTGCCTGCCCTGCTGGCCAGTCTGAAGCTGTGAGCCTGTCACCTGTGAAGTTTATCTGGCGACTATTGAGGCCTTGAAATTAGTCCCCCGAATTATCCAGCGACAATTTCCTAATTAATTTCTATGTTTACATGTAATTATTGGCGATATTTTGAGATCTTTAGTCATTTTGGAGAGAAATTTGAAAATCTTTGGAGATAGATTGCCATAAAAATTAAATATCTGGAGACTGATTGTGCATGCTTTGCAGACTAGGTTCAATGTAGCAACTGCCACTGCCAACCTGGTTGGGAACTTGGGAATACCATTTAATTATAACTGTCTACTTACTCAAACTTACACTTGTAACTTTCCTGTCATACTCTGATTTCTGAATAGCCAGAATAGTAAGGTAACTGTACTATTACTGTCGAATGTCGGCTGCCAGACGGCATGAACTGGTAAACTGTCCATTAAGATAAACTTTAGTTTGGCTTCTGATCTTGGTAAAATACATGTAAATATAATAAGAAATTATGGATTGTTTGCACTGAAAATGTTAAATGTCCCATATTTTGATGAGTACCAGTCTGAAACATGATTGAGTTGGTAGTTCGTACATAGGGTCAAACAGGTAAATTGCGGCACGCTAACTAACTGCGGCATCTTACAAAAGAAACATCATAGCTTCAAAACACACATTAAAAATATTAATTAATAAATTATAGCATGCAGTGCGCTTGCTTTGATAGCTAAGCAACATTTCAATGTAATTTCGGTTCAGAATGTTTTAGAGACTCGCTTGAGAAGGCCGCAATTGAAAATTAAAGAGCCGCAACTTACCTATGTGTCCCTACAACTTTCCTATTGTTCAACTTCCTCATTTATAAAGGTTCATATGAAACAAACAGTATTGTTCATATGAGACTTTTCAGAGGACTGGCATTTCTATTATTTGGCCAAGTTTGGTATTTATTTTTGGATTTAAAAATGTAACTTAATATTTCACACTGAGTAAACTAGATTTTTTTACACTAGACTCTTGAAAGTCTGAAGGTTGTATATATTTATTCCTAAATTACCATCAAATTCTTAGAGACAATGAGGAAGAATCAATAGAATTTCAGAAAAGATTGGAATGAAATTGTAATTAATTTTGTTTTATATTTTATTGTTATTCAAACTAAAATGTTTTGAAATTGAGGTTTCTAGAGAATTGGCTCCAGACCAGATTGAGGTAGCAAATAATTTTGACACAATTTTCTGATTTTGTCATTTTCTGTATATGTGTTTTGATTAGCTTCTGCTTTCATTGTGATCTGTGCATGATGGTGATATTTTTGAAAGATTATTGGCAAGCAGATGCTTATCAATCTCTGTGTTTGCATGTTAGCTAATTGCAGAGAAAAAAGTGTTTTATTAGGGAATGAATTTTCCTTCTTATTAACAAGCTGGTACATTATTTTAATTAATCAATAGGCGGATAAGAATTTAAAGGTTGGTTTAATTAAATTGGCTGTGTTAAGTGAACATCTGCCAATTTAGTAATATGATATCACTAGTTATTG
>CANNZV010005882.1:0-22681 GCA_947561585.1 Caprella mutica | reverse complement strand
CTTGTTGGCCTGTTTTTGCCTCAAAGTATCGGCACAAGAGCTAGCCCTTTCAGACAAAGATGAACAAGCCATCAGAGCAGTCATGGCCATGCAGGAAAATGCTTGGAACCTTGGAGACATCGACACTTTTATGGAAAGTTATTGGAAGTCTGAGCGGTTGGTGTTTTCTGGAGCTTCGGGACCAACTTTTGGATGGCAAGCAACTAAAGATGGCTACCTGAAAAAATATCCCAATCGCGATGCAATGGGCAAACTTGACTTTACACTAAGTCGTTTTCAACGCATGGATAAGAAGTCAGTCATGGTACTTGGTGGATATCATTTGACTCGAAAGATAGGAGATGCCAATGGCTATTTCACCCTTTGGTTTCGAAAGTACAAGGGACAATGGTTGATAGTCTCAGACCATACCTCTGCTACAAATTAGAATTGACAATTAATTTAAAAGCTTCTTGGTTTCTCTTTTATGACCAATCGAAATGTAAATGCCTGTACGCCAAAGACGTTCACCGGAATTCAGCTCAAGCCCGTTGCTACCTATGCCGCTGGCGCTTTAGGGGTTAAGGTAGCATTGGACCATGCCATTGGCGAAATGGGAGCAATTCGTGCATTTCAAACTTTAGCTAAACTGAATCAGAAAGACGGGTTTGACTGCCCAGGCTGTGCTTGGCCAGATCCCGATGATAAGCGTTCAGTACTTGGAGAATATTGCGAAAACGGAGCAAAAGCCCTTGCTGAAGAAGCCACTTTGAAGCGGGTAACTCCTGAGTTTTTCGCCCAACATTCTGTTGAAGAGATGTCAAACTGGTCTGACTTTAAGATTGGAAAGTGCGGAAGACTCACGCATCCCATGATTCTTAGAGCAGGCAGCGTCCATTATGATCCCATCTCTTGGTCAGATGCTTTCGCGACAATAGGCAAGAGTCTGAATCAATTGAGCCACCCCAATGAAGCTGTGTTTTATACCTCGGGTCGATCGAGTAACGAAGCTGCATTTTTGTACGGCGTTTTCGCAAGAGCTTTCGGGACAAACAATATGCCCGATTGCTCCAATATGTGCCATGAGTCTAGCGGAAAAGCGCTTTCGCAAACTGTGGGAATCGGCAAAGGATCTGTTACTCTTGATGATCTTCATAAGGCCGAAGTGGTGATGGTAATTGGCCAGAATCCCGGTACCAATCACCCTAGAATGCTTTCGGCACTTCAAAAATTGAAAGAGAATGGTGGCAAGGTAATAACTGTGAATCCGCTAGAAGAGGCTGGGTTGAAGCGATTTAAAAACCCGCAAAGAATTACCGACATGCTGAGCATGGGAACCGCCATTACAGACGTGTTTCTGCAAGTGAAGATCAATCAAGACATTGCTTTGTTGCAGGCCATCATGAAGAAGCTTAAAGGGCTTGATGACCAGAGCGGAGAAGTGTTTGATAGGAAATTCATCAAAGAGAAAACGTCGGGTTTCGAAAGCTATTTAGCTGATTTGGAAAGCCAAGATCTAAGTAGGCTCGTGAATAAATCAGGTGTCTTAGAAGCTGCGATTGATGAAGCTGTGGCATTACTTGCTCCGGCTAAAAAGATCATCATCTGCTGGGCAATGGGTTTAACCCAGCATAAAAACGGGGTGGAGAACATCAAAGCCTGTGTGAATTTACTTTTGGCGAAAGGTAGTATTGGTAAAGAAGGTGCAGGAACTTGCCCAGTTAGGGGACACAGTAATGTGCAAGGTGATCGAACGGTTGGTATCGTGCATGGTACTTCAGATGCTTTGCATGCAGCCTTGTCTAAAAGTTTTTCTATAGACGCACCGCGAGAAGAAGGTCTAGATACAGTGCATTGCATTCAGGCGATGTACAAGAAAGAAGCAAAAGTTTTCTTTGCATTGGGTGGGAATTTTCTTTCTGCTGCGAGCGATACCAATTACACGGCAACAGCACTACAAAATTGCGAGTTGACAGTTCAGGTAAGCACCAAATTAAATCGATCCCATTTGATAACGGGAAAAACCGCGCTGATCTTACCAACCTTGGGACGGTCAGAGGCAGACACTTCTCAAGGTATCTCCAGATTTGTCACGGTAGAAAACAGTATGGGGAAAGTCCACAGCTCTCGAGGGCAACTCCCGCCGGCCTCAGATCATTTGATGAGTGAACCAGAGATTGTTGGAAGACTTGCAGCTGCAACTTTGGGCGAAAGTGCGACTTTAGATTGGGTATCTTTGAGCAGAGACTATGATCAAATAAGAAACAAGATCTCAGAAGTAGTATCTGGATTTGATGGCTATAATAGGAAAGTTAAATCAGGTGAGGGTTTTTATTTACCCAATAACGCTAGAGATGGAGACTTTGCAAGACTACCTGACGGTAAGGCCCAGTTCACTGTTTGCGACTTGCCCGATCATGAGCTTGAGCAAGATGAGTTCTTACTTATGAGCCTAAGGTCACATGACCAATTCAATACTACAATTTATGGCTTAGACGACAGATATCGCGGTGTCTACGGCGAAAGACGGGTGGTTTTTATGAACGAAAAGGATATGGAGGCGAGAGATATCCAAAAGTTGGATTTGGTTGATCTTACAAGCTTATATGAAGGCACATTGAGATCGGCTACTGAATTCTTGGTGGTACCCTATTTAATTCCTCAGCAAAACCTAGCCGCTTATTTTCCAGAAGCCAACGAGCTGATTCCAATAGATCAATTTGCCACAGGAAGCCACACACCCATCAGTAAATCGGTTAGAGTTAGGGTATTAAAAAAGTAGGAGCAAAGGAAAAGCACTTCCCGAATCGAAAGTGCTTCAGTGTAATCTTATAACAAATAATATTAATTGCCAGTATGTGCTACAATTCAAATTTTGTTTCAGTAACAACTGATTCTTCCGGGCGAAATGCTTCTAGAGCTATCTTGTCAGTAAATTTCGCCAAAGACTTGGTACTATTGAAAGATTTTAAATAGGAAATTTTCTCAGTCTGAAAGTCACTTGCAGTTTCAATAAAGAAGTTACCGTTGCTGTAGAGTCTGAGTTGGCAACTTTCACCTCTCATGATTGTTCCCAAGAGCTGACAGTTCTTTCTCAAGTAGTGAAATTTGTCAATAAATCGGAGTTGGTTGAATTCTCCTAGGTTAATAGCGTGCATTGTTCTGTGTTGAATCTACTAGTTAGACGGGTCGAATGACCCGAAGTCACAGGTGAATGAAAAAAATGTAGTTTTATTAACATTGAGTTAAATTACCATTTTCGTCGTAAAAAAACCAGTCAATTAGTAGCTGACTGGTTAAGGGGTAATATTGTGCAATACGAAATCTAGACTTAATATACTGAAATTTTGAATCAGATGCTTGGCAAAGTAAATGAGTCTCCGCTCTTTCTTAAAATTTCAATTTAGGCGACCACTTTCTGTCGATGGCAAAAAGCCTCCATTACTTCAAAGAAGTTCAGAATGTCTCGCTCGTTGTTATTAGCGTTTATCGTAACCAGTCGTATGAACGTTTCGCCATGAAAAGAACCAAACCCCACCACTGTAACTTGGTTTTCGTACAATGCTGTGCAAAGTGTCATCGGATCAATGTCCTTGTAATTAAAGCAGATTGAAATCGAGTCATCGAAACTGTACACTTTATAGGCTGGGTTGTTGCTAACGTAATCCCGAGCAATGTTGGCTAATGCAAATTGCTGGTCAACGATTTTTTCGAGCCCGTTTGTACCAATCGACTTCCAAAGCGTCCAAAACTTTAAGGCATCGTTTCTTCTACCGCATTGAAATGAGGTCTTGCCTAAATTAAAGTCGTCACCATCTGTTTGATAGAGGTAGTCGGCTTCATTACTGAAAGAGTCGTGCAATTGTTTTTTATCATTCACTAGAATGATGGAACAAGTCAGTGGCGTTCCAAGCATCTTGTGTGCATTATAACTGAAGGAGTTGGATCTTTCGACGCCTTTTAACAAGTGTTTGTACTTTTGGCTGAACATTACACTGCCACAATATGCGCCGTCTACGTGAAGCCAGATTGAATACTTCTCAGTGATATCGGCAATTTTGTCAATCGGGTCAAAAGCGCCTAGAACAGTTGTGCCTGCAGTAGCATTGACATAAGTTGGAAGAAACCCGTGGGCGATGTCTGTTTTGATTTGCCCTTCTAGCTCTTCTGGGATCATTCGCCCCATTTTGTCCGCTGGTATGTACCGTACATTCTTTCGCCCTATTCCTGAAAAACTGGCATTTTTTGCATTAGAATAGTGTGATTCTGCCGATGTATAAATTACCATTGGTTTGGACTTGCCTTCGACCCGGCAATCTGGATCTTTAGCGTCTCGAGCCATAATCAAAGCCATATAGTTACTCATTGAGCCCCCAGTAGGGAAGGTGCCATTACTTTCAGAACCATAGCCAATAAGGTCGCAGGATTGCCTGATGATCTCTTGTTCGATTCCAACTTGCGGACCAGCAACCTTATAGGTGTACATGCTGTTATTGAGTAGTACCGCCAACAAATCTCCTACAACGGCTTTGCTTTGTCTGCCTCCAAAAAGCTGATTGAAGAATAGGTTAGTCGCAGTTTTGGGTGTTGACACAAGTACATCACGTAGTATGGACTTGAACTTGTCATCTACGATTCCTTCTTCTTGCAGTGAAAGATCAATAGCATCATAAAGCTTATTGGCTTCAATTCTTTCGGCAACGGGATGTTGAACTTCTTCACTTAGTAGAGTTTCAACTAGTTCATTAAATAAAGCTAAATCGCTATTAATGTCAGACATGTAGTAAGAGTGGTTAAGGTGTGTCGATGATTAAGCGACCAGTTATGCAACTGTGTGATAGAACAAATCCTTGTTCTCAAAGGTCCTGGATTCCTCATTAAAAACATTGCACTTTCTAATGGGCTTTGCGTATAGGTGAAGAGATAAGCTGCGTTGTTTTGATAGGTTTTCCAAACTATGAACCCCCATGAAATCAATCATGTAAGTAATGTCATTGGTTTGAGACACCAAGGACTTAGTCAGTTTAGGTTCGCCTGCTGAATCAATCTTATAGATGTTTTCGCTGAACTCGCCTTGAATAACTTTTACCCAACATTCTTCACCTCCATGATCATGGATTGGAGTCATTTGTCCGGGTTCCCAACAAAGAAGAATCAATTCAAACTTTTCGTTATCTGCAATGCAGTTTCGAGTGTAGGAGTCAGAACACCAAGAAGCGCAATTCTCAAAAACATGCTTGCTCAATTTCAAGGATCGAAGGATGTCGGTGTATCGGGTCTTCTCAGCTTCAGAGAGTGCAGTAACTAATTCTTTTAAAGATTCACAAATGATGGATTGTTGCTGGATCGTATTCAAATAGATTTTCCTTTTGATGAACTAATGCACATTTCCAAGGCTAATCAATAATTCGGCCGATCTCTCAGATGTGTTTTTTGTGATAAACTGTAGCTGCGAATGTAGTCATTCTGAACGCAGGAATGGTTTTTTTCACTGATACTACAAAAGTATCGTGGTGCTTCGAATAAAATGATTTGCATTGCGACATAGAGGTTCTCGCAAAGACACTAAGTTGATTTGTAGGAGTGGCACAATTTGCATTGCGGAGAATTTTTAAGCTCGCAGGTGCATGCTGCACGGTACATAAGCACGCAAAAATTTGTAAGCACATCAAAACTCGGATATCATCAATCTATAATCGTACATCCGTCGGGGAAGAATGCCGATATGTTAGGAAGGTCTGCTTCGAGTCAGCTGATTTGCAGTGCGATATAGAGGTTCTCGCGAAGACTCTAAGTTGATTTGTATGAGCGGCACAATTTGCATTGTGGAGAATTTAAGCTCGCAGGTGCACCTGCGGTATATAAGCGCGCAAAACGAAGGCGAAAATCATTTCACCAGCATACCCCACAAGTCCAACGACCCGTCCACCTTATCACTAAGATGAAAATCTCCAGTAGTTACACCTGCTACTAAACTATCGTTGCCCTTTTCGAGGTTCTTACGATTCATGCGATTGAGGATTTCGTAAGGCACTTGTAGCACTTGGCGCGGCAATCGGTACTGCAAATTGAGGAAATCAAAGCGCATGATCTTGTTGACCGACGCTGCATTCTTTCGGTGGTAATTCATAACCGTTTCCGAACCATGAATACCCATGACCTGCGGGTTTTTAAAATGCTTAGCAAATAAGGCTTCCAACTCTTTACCTGTATATTCCCTGATGTGCCACGGATTGCGTGAAAGCGTTTGCTCGATGTTAGGCGTTGTGATTATTGCTTTACCACCAGGCTTTAACACCCTGTAAATTTCTTTGACAAATTGGTTGTCGTCTTCAATGTGCTCGATCACTTGAAAAGTTACCAACCAGTCGATACTGTTGTCGGCCACGTTTTCAAACGGAGGCATATTCTGCTCCAAGAATGTGAAATTGGGGTAGTTTTTGCGATGAACAGCCAGCAAGCCGCCCTCTTTGTCAATGCCAGTATAGTCTTCGCATTTATGTGCGAAAAGCTCCAAGCCACGTCCTGTACCGCACCCAAGTTCCAGCACTTTGCCTTCTACATATTCCACCGCTTTCTCGTAAGCAAATAGCTGCCTGCGGTGAATTACATTGTCACTACTATCATCGTGAGATGTAATCTCTGTGGTTTTGTATACTAGTTCTTTACTCATATTAATCAGCTTCTAGTCGCTTGCTACTAGCTACTAGTTTTAAAAAATGCATTTCAAATTTTCGGTTTCGGTCACCAAAATTGGAATGAGAGCCATTGATCGCAATACAACAGCTACTCATTCCAATTTTTTCACACAGGCAAATCTTTATCTCACCTCTACAAGTTTCCAGTTTCCAGTGTTTAGTGTTTAGTATCTAGTGTCCAGCATCTCTCTCCACCCTGCTAAGCCTAACAGCTAGAAGCTAGGAGCTAGAAGCTAGGAGCTAAAAGCTAAAAGCTAGGAGCTAGTTCCCCTGATAATGTCCATAATGCACCATAAACTGGCTTTGAACCTCAGCCGCCTTCTCGTCCTGACCAGCAGACTTCAAATAACGCATCACTTGTTCCATGACGCCCAACTGAAGCTGTGCTTTGTAAGACATGTTGGTTTCATTAAGTGTCAAGTAGGCCAGTACTTCGTTGGCTCTTACACTCATTACATCTGCCATCTCATCAGCTTGAGCAGTTTCGCCCAAACGATAAAAGAGACTCATGGTCTTTGGTGTTGCATAATCATAAGGAATGCTGTTATCAGGCATCACCTCCAACGATTTTGCTAAGACCTCTTTGGCTCTTGTGTTGTCACCTTCGTTCATTAACGCTTCAGCCAACGTATTGATGTATGACCTGTGGTTGATAACCGCGATTCGATAATCATTGGTATTGTAGGTTGAAGGATCGTTCAATCCTCTCCATGAGAAATTGTTCATGATGTTGTCATACATGATATCGGTATGCAACATGTCTTGGCCACCTCTCGCATTCTCAATTGGGAGCAATCGATAAGTGGCACCTTCTTGAACTGTATATTTTTTCAAATCCAAGTTTACACCTGAAAGTGACGTAGTATTAAAGTAGATCGGACGCTCCCATTTGTTATTGGCCAACAAATCCAAGATCATCAAGTCTCCTTTATACAAACCGCTGCCTTTGATGTTGAATACCATTTGATCCACAATGCGAATTGGATCATCGGCACTTTCAAGAAAGTCTCCACCAGTATTGGCTGCTTGTCCAGGGATCAAACCTCTCGATCTAATCGCTGCTTTCTCTTCCTCTGAAATCTTTAAGACCAAGGTCTTTGAAGGCAAGATGTTAATCTGATCTCCGAAACCTGTCTTCATTTTCAAGGCTTGGTTATTGGTTTTGATCAAGCTGATGTACTCGTTCAAATCAATGGCACCTTTGATATTTGGATGCTCGACGAAAGGCACATAGTCATTGGTACCTTCTTGGTAGTTGGCTTTCTCCAATGAGAATGGGAATGGCTCAGACTCGTAAGCTTGGCGGGTCATTTGGTCGACATACCAATCGGTGTTGAAGTAACTTAATACCACTACCCTAACATCAGTTCTAAAACCTTCCACTTCTTGTGCATACCACAGTGGGAAAGTATCGTTGTCACCACCAGTAAATAAGATCGCATTGGGTGCACATGATGCTAAGTAGTTCTTGGCAGAATCAACAGAGAAGTACCTTCCTGATCGGTCATGGTCATCCCAGTTTTCTGCAATCAAAATGCCAGGTACAATTAGCGAAATCGCAGTCGCTGCTATTGGAGCCATGTTGCCTTTTAAGAATTTTTGCATCCAGTCGGCAATTTGGAGTACACCAAAGCCAATCCAGAAACTAAAGGCATAAAAGGAGCCCACATAGATATAATCACGCTCTCGCGGTTCGGTCGGAGGCGAGTTGAGGTAGACAATTAAAGCCAGCCCTGTAAAGAGCCAGAGCAATGCCACCACAAAAAATCCTTGTCTGTGCTGTTTCCATTGGAAGAGTAATCCCATGATTCCTAATAGCAATGGAAGCATCCAGTAATTATTTCGTGCTTTGTTTTCTGCGATGAAATCTGGTACGGCTTCGGTGGCATTGAGGAAAGTCAAGGCACTGTCATTCATGTAGTCACCCGATCGTCCCGAGAAATTCCAGAGGAAGTACCGCCAATACATATGCCCCATCTGATGTTTCAGCATGAAGTAAATGTTTTCGCCAAAAGTTGGGGTCTCACCAGGCCTCAAACCTATAATGTCTTGATATCGTTGCGCATGATCCCTACTCCAAGCTCTAGGTAAAAGCGTTTGCTTAGTTTTGTCAAAAACGTTTTCGATTTCGTGTGAAACAATCACGTACTCATCGTCACCTTTGGTATAAACCGCTGATCCCTTTTCTTGCTTTTGTAGTTCTGCTGTAAAGAGTGGTCCGTATAACAATGGTCTTGATCCATATTGCTTTCGCTCCAAATAAGAGATAAAGCTCATGATGTTCTCAGGGTTGTTTTCGTCAATTGGTGGGTTGTAATCTGATCTGATTAAAACCAAAACGTATGACGAGTATCCAATGAGGATAAACGAAAGCGCCAACAAGCCCGTGTTCATCCAAGGCTTTTGGTGCTTGATGCTGTAATGAATTCCGTAAACAATTCCTGCGATCAGCAGTACAAGAAAGAATGCGGCTCCAGTACCAAAAGGCAAGCCAATACTATTTACGAAAAAGAGCTCAAACCCACCAGCGATTTTTGGCAAGCCAGTAATGATTCCCGACATGATAAAACCGATCACCAATAAAGAAACGCCCATTGCTGCAGCTAGACCCAACCAGCTGAATTTGTAATTTTTGTAGTAGTAGATCAACCCCAAAGCAGGTAATGCTACTAAGTTCAAAAGGTGAATTCCAGTTGATAGACCTACCAAGTAAGCGATCAAAAGAAGCCATTTTTTAGCTTCAGCTTGATCTTCCATCATCTCCCATTTCAAGATGGCCCAAACGACCACTGCTGTAAATAAAGAAGACATGGCGTAAACTTCAGTCTCAACTGCCGACCACCAAAAAGAATCTGTAAAGGCAAAGGCCAAAGATCCAACGATACCAGCTCCGATCAATTTGTACTGATCGACTGTAGTTTCTTGTCCTTTCTCTACACCTATGATCTTACGACCCAACATAATGATCGACCAGTATAGGAAGGCAATCGTGCCACCACTAGCCAATACTGAAGATATGTTGATCCAATAGGCTACTTGCTCGACATCGCCCATCGCAAGGAGCGAGAAGAGCCTACCAATGATTAGGAACAAAGGTGCGCCTGGTGGGTGAGGGACTTCAAGTTTATACGAAACCGAGATAAATTCTCCACAATCCCAGAAACTGGCTGTCGGCTCGACAGTGAGCCAGTAAACGATTGTGGTGAGCAGGAACAAGATTGCCCCTATGATCTGGTTTGTGCGCCTGAATGCTGGATTTTCGCCAGTTGAAGTACCACCATTAGGATTTTCAACTTGAGCGTTTTGGTCAACTACCGGAGAAGTTGCTTTGGTCTTTTTCTTAGATTTCACAATAAAAACTTTATAACATATCTAACAAGAGTGCAATTTAGTTTTTTGCCTGCGGCAAACAAAAGAATTGACTGGATAAGAAAATTGAAGTTATTTAAGATTAAAACAACTTAAAGAGGGGTGTTATTTTGTTTACAGATCATCAATTTTCTCAGAGAGGCGAAATCTCAAACATCGCAACTTTATTTCAAGTACCATCTTATCTCTCTAGCAAAACAACTCAAAAGCACCAAAGCAGCATCCTCAAACGATTTCAATGCCCAATCTGTCCACCAAGCCCAAGAGTCCTGCTTGAGAAAATTTAGCTTTCCGCAATTTGTTCCTTGTAGGATCGATTGAAAAGTTGAATGAGGTTGTAAAGTCGGCCTTATTAAGAATGCTGGTATCGAAATGGCATTGATTAAATTACAATCATCAAATACGGTCTCAGTCAAATCGGTGCCAATGAACTCCACTTCTTGCAAATTGCATTTGGTAAACCTGCGACCTTTCCAGCTAAGTTCGTAAAAGGAAGTGAGCTCAAGGTTGCAATCCACGAAATCAGCGGCCAGAAGAAATGTCTTGCAGTCTTTGAATTGTACGCCAAGAAGTTTGCACTCGTAAAAGGTTACTTCTTTTAAAGCGGTGCTCATCAATGAGACCATAGTCATGTTGCAGTCCCTAAACTCACAATCAATAAACGAACTGTGAGCAAGTACACTGTCTGAGAAATTGCAGCTTACAAACTGGCAGTCCTCATAAGTCCCTTTGGGTAGTGGCTTCTTAGAGAAGTCCTTGCCTTTGTACTCGGTGCTTTCAACGTATAACTCTTCCATATTTTTTGCCTGTGGCAAAAAAACAAAAAAACCAGGTAAGAAATTTAAGTTATTGAAGATTTTCGGCTTCGCTGAAAATTGAGTATTGGTACAAACGCTATTAATAAATGCATTCACGCGTAGCTTTAAGCCTCCAATATCTTCAATTGCTGCGGCTGCATTGGGTCTGGTTATTTTTCCTTCTGCCATTGGCTGAAGTCTTCGATAACTCAAATATTTTATCTGGATATTTTTTTCCAAGCGTAGCTTGAATATCTTGACTATATGGATAAAGCCAGCAATTTCTTCAAAGTTTTTGGTCCGGGATTATTGTTTGCAAGTGCCGCCATTGGAACCTCGCACTTGATCCTTTCGACTCAAGGTGGTGCTCACTATGGACTTCAAATGGGGTGGATCATTCTTCTGGCTTTGGTCTTGAAGTATCCTTTCTTTGAATTTGGTGCACGATATGCAGCGGCGACTTCCGATAGCCTTTTGGTTTCGTATAGAAAACAAGGCATATGGGCCATCTTCCTTTGTATGCTCATTATTGGATGCGGCATGTTTGCAGTGGTAGGTGCCGTATCGGGTGCATCTGCCGGTTTATTGGTGAGCTTTCTGGGTTTAGAGGTTGAAGGTCCTATTGTGGCTGCCGGTCTTATGCTGTTTACTGCTGCGCTTATGATTGTGGGGCGCTATAAACTGTTGGACAACTTCATGAAGATCTTGACTGGAGTTCTTTTGATTGCGATCGTTATCATTTTCTTTTCGGTTTTGGCGAAAGGCCCAGCCAAAAAGTTGACAGACTTCGTAAATCCAAGTATGTTTGATACGGCTGGACTTGCTTTAATCGTTGCCTTAATGGGCTGGATGCCGACTGGCTTGGAGACATCGGTATTTTCTAGCATCTGGACAGTGGCCAAAGCCGAAAGTACAGGCTATGATCCAACAGTAAAAGAATCGAGCTTTGAGTTTAAAGTAGGCTATTTACTGGCTGGCGTTTTGGCCTTTATGTTCTTAATCATTGGCTCTTATTCAGTTTATGGGACAGGAGATCGATTGGTTGGTAGTACGGTTGAGTTCTCTAACAAACTAGTTTCGATCTTCAGCAGCAACTTGGGCGAGTGGTCTTTTACTTGGATAGCTGTTCTTGCTTTCACCGCCATTTATGGAACTTTGGCAGCGGCATGGGATGCTTTTTCGCGTGGCATGATGAAGATTGTTCAGATTCTAGTTCGAGGTCATGAAGAAGAACTTCCAAAGGGCGAAAAGAAACTCTATGAGCATTACGGATTCTGGATAGCCCTTACTGGTATCGGTGGCTTCCTTATGCTCAACCAATTCAGCTACAGCATGATTTTGATGCTACAAGTCGCTACTTCGGTTTCGTTTCTAGGTGCACCGATCATCGCCGTACTGAATCTAAGAGCGGTAATGAGTTTGGACGAAAGCTACCGACCAAGCAAGTCTACTCAAGTTTACTGCTACATTTCGATCGTACTCATGAGCTTGTTCACCATCTATTACATTTGGGCACTGCTTAATGGCCATGTCGGTGGACATTAATCAGACTCAAGCTGCACTTGAAAAAGAGGAAGCAGATCCAACGTGGCCCACCTTGTTTCCTTAAAGCGCCGCCCATCTTCTTTTGTACGAAAAGCTCCTCCCAACTCGTTTAGAAGATAAACCAAACCAAATTTACCATGAAGAACCAGGTACTATTTACATTTCTTGCACTATGCTTCTTTTGTCTTTCGCCTCAAGCAGAAGCCCAGCAAATCTCTGCAGAGAGGGGATATTCACCGCAAATCGGAGTTGTAGTTTCAATGTTAGACGATCTAAAAAGTCGTATTACTCGTCAAGTCAGAAACCTCAGCCAAGAAGAAACCGATTTTCTGCTCGACGAAAATGCAAACCGCATTGGGGCAATGATTCTGCACTTGGCGGCCACTGAAAAATTTTATCAAGTTTACACCTTTGAAAACCGAGAATACAACGCTTCAGAAGCCGAATTCTGGAATACACCTATGAACCTTGGGTCTCAAGGCAGAAGCGAACTCGTTGGCAAACCGATCAGCTATTATTTGGAAAAATGGGATGAAGTAAGGACCGAAACCAAAAGACTTTTGAAAACTAAAGATGACAATTGGTTCAACGCCAAAACTGGAAGTATGAATAACCATTGGGGATGGTACCACGTAATGGAACATCAAGCCAATCATATGGGGCAAATTGCCTTAATTAGTAAACGCGCAAGGTAGGTTGCAAGCTGCGTTTAGAAGAACAAGCTGCGCTTAGAAGAACGAGAACCGATTAGAAATTGAAGTTTTCGGTAGCGCCGAAATCAACATTCAAGCTTGGCTTGAGTGCCTTTAACTACTTCAATAACTTCGGGCCACCTTGGATCTGGTGCCTTTCTTTTTGCCGCAGGCAAACTACTTCTCTTCCTTGAGGCTCTTTAAGTATGCAGTGATTTCTGGGAGTAAAGAGAAAGGATCATCATTGGTTTGCAGCTGATCAAAGTAGACTGACTGATGATCTTCTAGATCAATCCTTCCTTGTTTATCAAATGAACCAACAGCACCGATATAGTAACCTTCTTCATCTGGAGACTTACAGGTAGCCAGCCAAGAATTAGGACCTAGCATTGGCTTGTCTTGTTTTTGGAAAAGGCCTATTTTAATCTCCATGAAGATCAATCGATTATTAATTCTGTTTCCGATTCTCTTAATAGCAATCAGTTGCAAAAAGCAATCAACCGAGACCAAAGGAAAGAAACCCAACATCCTCTTCCTTTTTGCTGATGACCTGACCTTTACAGCCATCAATGCCTTAGGACATCCTGATGTGTTCACACCCAATTTAGATATTCTGGTCAATCGAGGAACCACATTTTCCCATGCTTATAATATGGGCGGCTGGAATGGGGCAGTTTGTGCTGCATCCCGAGCAATGATGATTTCTGGAAGATCGATTTGGCGAGCCGATGGCTTTCGCCAAAATTGGAAAGAGGGGAGAGACTATGATCAAACTTGGGGACGGTTAATGTCTGATGCCGGATATCAAACTTTTATGAGTGGCAAATGGCATGTAGATGCGCCGGCAGACTCGGTGTTTGAAGTAGTAAAGCATGTACGTCCGGGAATGCCGAAAGATAATTGGCCATCTCAAAACATGGCGAAGTTCTTCAAGACTTTCGATAGTGACAAAAATGACCTTGCTGCCGGCATGCCAGTGGGATATCATCGTCCGGTTGATAAAAACGATACCACTTGGTCGCCATCAGATCCTAAATGGGGTGGCTTTTGGGAAGGGGGCAAACATTGGAGCGAAGTGCTGAAGGATGACGCACTTGATTTCTTGGAAATTGCCCAGACCGACGAAAGGCCTTTCTTCATGTATTTGGCCTTTAATGCACCGCACGATCCGCGGCAATCTCCGCAGTCTTTCTTGGATCAATATGAGGTTGATGAGATTACGCTTCCGCAAAGTTGGTTGCCGTCCTACCCCTTCAAGGATGGGATCGGTTGCGGACCAGATCTGCGAGACGAAGCATTAGCACCGTTTCCTCGAACACCTTATAGCATCAAAAAGAACTTGCAGGAATATTTTGCTTTGATTACTCATCTGGATCAACAAGTTGGCGAAATTATGGCAGCACTAGAAGCTTCTGGCGAGGCCGATAATACCTACATTGTTTTCACTGCAGATCATGGACTGGGCATTGGCAGCCATGGGTTGATGGGTAAGCAAAACATGTTTGACCACAGTATGCGGGTGCCGTTTATGGTAGTGGGTCCGGGAGTCCAAGCAGGTCGCATGATCAACGAAGACATTTATTTGCAGGATCTTATGCCTACTGTCTTGGATTGGGCTGGTGTCGAGCAGCCTAGTTATGTGGAGTTCAATAGTTTGGTGCCTCAGTTAGAAGGGCATGTAGAGTTTGGTCAATACGAGGCTATTTATGGAGCGTATATCGATTTGCAACGCATGATTAGAAAGGATCAATTCAAGTTAGTAGTTTATCCAAAGATCGGCAAGACCTTACTTTTTGATTTGGCGAAAGATCCGGACGAAACGAGGGACATCAGTGACTTGCCTGAGCATGCGGTGTTGGTTAGTGATCTACAAGAAGCGTTGAAAATCATGGAAGAAGGATTGGATGATCCTTACATGCATGCTTTTTAGTTGTGAAGACTCGATCGTTCCTGATCAAGTTTCCTTACTTTAATATTCGTAGCTATTTACATGTGCCTTCACCCTCTGACCGCCAACTGCAGTCCGAATAGGAAGTTACGTAGGAATTGATCTTTGCAAACGCGATACTTTTGATGCGTGTCTTTTCGAAAAAGGGCACTGAGCTCATGCTTGCCAATCTTAAGTTTCGCCAGTTTAAAGACTTCGATCATTTCATCGTCTTTTAGATCTAAGGCGATCCTAAGTTTTCTAAGGATGTGGTTGTTGGTGAGGCTTTTTTCTGGCTTAGGTTGTTCACCATCTTTCTTACCTCTGCGCAGCGTTATGAAACCATTCAAGAAAGTAGCTAAGTCTTTATCGTAAATAGAGTCGAAATCTTCGTCATCATCTTTCTTTAGCCAGCTGCTAACTTGTGCACGCGTAACTGTGGCACCGGCCAAAGCAAATATGTCGATCATCTGATCATCTCCAAAGTCGAAGGTGTATCGTAGGCGGCGAAAGATGTCGTTGTTGTCCATTTAAAAGTATTTGTAGTCGAAAGTTAGTTGAGTCCACTTGGCAATCCCAGAGATATTCAACGGGCTAAAGATCGTGGTTTGTCCAATAGTTAACAAGTATGTACAGTTAAAGAAAAAGAACTCTTGAAATAAACTAAGATCAATTCAGTTTTACTCCTCTCGTGGAGAAATTAAGTCATATGGTTGCCATTCCTTATTTGCTTCGGTAAAAAGGTTCACTTCCTAATCCTTCTCCCAATCAAACCTAAACTTTTCTAAAGCTGCCAGCGTATGCTCGCTTGCCATGACCTCTGCCATCAGCGCCACAACTTCTGGATGATCTGCAGAAACGTCTGTCAATTCTTGAAGATCGGTTTCGAGATCAAACAACTCGATGGCTTGGTTGCCCTTATTGATGTCACTTCTGATGCCTTTCCATTTCCCCATGCGCACCGCTTGTTGCCCGCCATAGCCCGGCTCTGGAAATTCCCAATAGAGGTGGTGCCTGTCAGTTTGGTTTTCACCCAGAAGCGAAGGCAAGAAGCTTGTACCATTAGCCTGTTTCGGAACCTTGGCTCCTGTGATTTCGCAAAAAGTGGGCATCACATCTTGGAACGCCGAAATAAATGGAGAAGTACTACCTGGCTCAATTTGCCCTGGCCAAGATGCGATCATCGGGACTCTAATTCCACCTTCTTTCAAGTATCCTTTGGCGAAACCGCGTTCGCTCTTGAACGGTTTGGCGCTATCAAAGTAAGGTGTATTGGCTCCTCCAGCGTAAGTTGGTCCGTTATCGCTGGTAAATATGATGAGCGTGTTTTCGTATTGACCCATTTCCTTCAGCTTGGTCACCAGCTCGCCAACTTGCTCGTCAAGGTAAGAGATCATCGCCGCATAAGTTGCTTTCGGATATTGATTGGGGTAGTAGCTATTGCCCGTGTATGGTTCTTCTGGTCCGAGTTTTTCTCGATAATATTTTACCCATCTTTCTGGTGCTTGTAAAGGCACATGCGGTACCGGGCTAGCATAATAGAGAAAGAACGGATTGTCTTTGTTACCTTCCAGAAATGCCAGTGCTTCATCGTGCATCAAATCAGGTGCATAGTCGTTTAGGCGAAAGTTTGCATAGCTGGTGGAGTCATTGGGATCTGCTCCTTCTTCCAAATTGATACGAGGTGGCACCAGCTTGTTGTTGAGTATATGGCGTTCTTCATTTCGCCAAAGATGGAGGGGATAGTAGGTATGTGCTTGGCGCTGGCAGTTGTAACCGTAGAAGAAGTCAAAGCCTTGCTTGTTGGGTACTCCTTCAGTAGTTGGCGCACCAAGGCCCCATTTCCCAACTGCGCCGGTGCGGTAGCCACGGGTCTTTAAGACTTCGGCAATGGTGACCACGCTGTCGGGCAACGGTCGCTGCCCTTCTAAAAACGGATTGTCAAACATGGCCTGAAAATTCCAGACATCACCTCGTTCTTTCCACTCGTCATTGCCTCTCACATGTGCAGTGCCACTGTGTTGGCCCGTTAGTAACACGCATCTGGCCGGAGCGCACACTGGAGCACCAGAGTAATGTTGACTAAACATCATTCCGGTTTTGGCTAGTGCATCGATGTTGGGTGTTTCGATGATTTGTTGCCCATAAGCACCAAGCTCACCATACCCCAGATCATCTGCTAGAATGTAAATGATATTGGGAAGAGAATCTTCTTTTTGGTTTTCTCCAGTCTGGCATGAAGAGAACATTATGCCTACAAGTACAGTACAAGTGATCTTAAAGTGCTTGGCCACAGCTGAATGGTTGGGTTTACAATACGTCTAGGATTTCGATCTCTGGCTTTCCTGCTAGCACTCCCATGAACTTTGGTCCGGCTGCTTTATAATGTGCACTATCTCTGTGTGCTTGGATGGCTGCGTCGTCTTCATACAGCTCTACAAACTTGTATCCGCCTTCGGCTGTCTTGGTCAATTTGTATAAATGATTGCCTGGCTCATTGGCATCAACTTGACTGCATAGTTCAGCTGCAAATGCTTCAAACTCGGCTTCTTTCCCTGGCTGGATCTTAATCTTTGCAATAATTGCTTTCATGTAGTTTTGAAATTTTGATTTGTTAAGGACGTTAATAATCGCCTCTGGCTTAAATGTACTAAAAAGTTGCTAGTCGAGCTATCGTGTGTGACTGGTGGTCATGCAAGGGCTTGCCACGAGACCAATTGGTCAACAAGTATTCAGCCAAAAGCCTTAATTCCAATCAGCTGCAAAAAGTAATCACCCGAGACTGAAGATTAGAAATCAAACATCCTCTTCCTTCTTACTGAATAAAGAATTGCTGAACATCGAAAGGTGAAAGCTGCCTCCTACATTCCTGACATTCAATTCTTGTTATTCGAATAATCATATTTTTTGTCATTTTATGTGTTTGAATTTTATATAAATCACGATTATCATAAGTGCTTTTGTAAGTGATTGTCATAAGGGAAGTCATTTTTTTATAAGTAGTAAACATTTGTACTAGGAGAATATAGGGTAGGTTTAGTTACATTTTTTGTTCGATTATGTAAAGCCAATAGAAATATTCTATGTGCTGATTTTACAATATTTGGCAATTGAGGTTTTCATAATAGTTTTCTTAGAAAAGCACTATTTTTATAGAATTAGATTTTTTTAGTATGTACAAGATTTTCTTCTTTTCTTTAGTGTTCTTGATGGTTGCTAATGATACCGTTGGACAATCAATTGCTCGCAAGCCTTATCTTCAAAGTAATTCCGAAAATTCCATTGTTATTCGATGGGACACTGATACTCCAACAGCTTCTAAGGTCCTGTTTGGATCAAGTCCTTCCAGTTTGAGTAATACTGCCTTTGATGGTACACTCAAGACCAAACATGAATTAAAGCTCACAAACCTTCAACCTGATACGAAATACTATTATGAAGTGGCTACCTCCAACTCATCTCTTATTGGAGGTGATCAAAATCATTTTTTTACCACGCACCCTTCGATAGGTACTCCTAAACAATTGAAAGCTTGGATCTTGGGTGATGCCGGTGAACCGGGAAAGAATCAAAGAGCGGTACGAGACGCATATTTAAATAGGTATGGTTCTCAGCATGCCGATATGATTCTTATGCTGGGAGACAATGCTTATGACGATGGGTTGGATGAAGAATACCAGATTGCCGTATTTGAAGATATGTACGAAGATGAGTTGAGAAATACTCCACTGTGGGCTACTCCAGGTAATCATGATTTACGAACTGGTCTCGCATCTCCTTACTACGACATTTTTACACTACCCACTGCAGGAGAATCTGGAGGTGTGGCCTCGGGAGCAGAACAGTATTACTCTTTCGACTATGGGAATGTCCATTTTGTCTCGCTCAATACTGAAGATGAAGAAATCGAATTGGGTTCACCAATGTCAAACTGGTTGATAAGTGATTTGTCTTCTACAACGCAAGATTGGATTATAGCTTTTTTCCATCATCCTGCTTATACTTTTGGGACACACAACAGTGATGCAGAAAGAAATTTGTCTGCAATACGTCAAGAAATTGTCCCTATCTTAGAAAGCCATGGTGTTGATTTGGTCCTTTCGGGCCATTCTCACAATTACGAAAGGTCTTTTCTGATCAATGGGCATTATGGGAAATCCTCTTCGCTTAATTCATCCATGATACTAGATAATGGTAATGGTCAGATTGATGGCGATGGTGCATACCAAAAGGAGACTGAAGGACCAAATAAAGGGAAAGGAGCAGTATATGTTGTTTCAGGATCAGCGTCTAAAACTGGTAAACCAAAGATGAATACCAGCCATCCAGTGATGGTTAACAATTTGAAAGAATTGGGTTCGGTGTACATGGAAATTGAAGGTGGTCAACTGTATCTTGAGTTTATCAATAATTTGGGAATGATTAGTGATTACATGACACTTGAAAAACCAATTGTTGTTGAAAACCAACCACCTCAATTTGTGACAAGCTCGGTTACATTGGTTCAGCCAGGAGACAACTATGAATACCAGTTTGAAGCCATTGACTCTGATGGAGACCAACTGGTTTATGTGGTTGATCCATTACCTTCGTTTCTGAATCTTGATCTCGCAAATCTTACAATATCAGGAGCAACTACTACTGCTGACATTGGCAACTATTCAATAAGGATTTCAGTGAATGACGGCCATCAAGACTCACCGACGGTGCAAGAATTTAATTTGGCTGTCAAAATTCAAGAGAACCGTCCTCCAACTTTTATAAGTAGTCCTACTACCGAAATCAATGTTGGTGATGTTTTTTCTTATAATCCAGTCGCTGAAGATCTAGACAATGACCAGTTGGTTTATGCAGCTAGTAATTTGCCTCCTGGTCTGGTATTTGAGAACAATCAGCTTATCGGCACTTTCTCAACACAAAATATTGGAGCCTATGAAATATCAATTAGCGTAACAGATGGGAGAAGCGATCATGTTTCGCAAAGTTTCACACTGACAGTAAACCCTGAACCACCAGCTTTAACGACCGTTTGCAGCAAAATATCGCAAGCATCAGATGATGCCGAACAGCGCAGCGGTTATATGGATATGACGAGTTCTGATCTTGAAATGATTTATGATAGAAGCGATCAAACTGTCGGGCTTAGATTTTTGAACCTAAACATTCCGAAAGGAGCCAGTATTCAAAGTGCATACATTCAGTTTCAAACAGACGAATCAGGGGCCAGAGATGCAACTGACCTCAACTTTAAAGCTGAAATTTCACCATCTCCGAAGACCTTCAGTTTTCAAAACGACATTTATTCTAGGGATCTAGGAAATGCTAGTGTTTCGTGGCAGCCGGAAATATGGGATTCAGCAGGTGACAGAGGTGACAAGCAAAGGAGTCCTAATCTTTCTACGGTGATTCAGGAAGTTGTTAATTCGTCATCCTATCAGACCGGTGACCCTATGGTGATTATCATAGATGGTTCTGGCGAAAGAGTAGCAGAAGCGTTTGATGGCGACCCAAATGGGGCTGCAGAGATTTGTATTACCTATGGAAATGGAGATCCAAACCAAAATCAACCACCGGTTTTCACTAGTTCACCAAGTCTATCAATTACAGAAGGCAACCCATATCAATACGCACCGAGTGCCAATGACAGCGATGGCGACAACTTAACTTTTGCAGCTACGACCTTGCCAAGTTGGTTGACTTTCGCCAACAATAATTTGAGTGGTACTCCACAGGCAGGTGATGTTGGTCAGCATAGTATCCAACTGACGGTTTCAGATGGAAACAACGCTGCAGTGCTTCAGAATTTTGTGATTACGGTGTCGGCAAATGCTCAAAATCAACCACCGGTTTTCACTAGTTCACCAAGTCTATCAATTACAGAAGGCAACCCATATCAATACGCACCGAGTGCTAATGATGTTGACGGCGACAACTTAACTTTTGCAGCTACGACCTTGCCAAGTTGGTTGACTTTCGCCAACAATAATTTGAGTGGTACTCCACAGGCAGGTGATGTTGGTCAGCATAGTGTCCAACTGACGGTTTCAGATGGAAACAACGCTGCAGTGCTTCAGAATTTTGTGATTACGGTTTCGGCAGTTGCTCAGAATCAACCACCGGTTTTCACAAGTACACCAAGCCTATCAGTTACAGAAGGAAATCCATATCAATACGCTCCGAGTGCTAATGATGTTGACGGCGACAACTTAACTTTTGCAGCTACGACCTTGCCAAGTTGGTTGACTTTCGCCAACAATAATTTGAGTGGTACTCCACAGGCAGGTGATGTTGGTCAGCATAGTATCCAACTGACGGTTTCAGATGGAAACAACGCTGCAGTTATGCAAGATTTTGTGATTACGGTTCAAGCTATCTCTCAAGAGACGGTCAGTGTTTGCAGCAAGATATCACAAGCATCAGATGATGCCGAACAGCGCAGCGGGTATATGGATATGACGAGTTCTGATCTTGAAATGATTTATGATCGAAGCGATCAAACTGTCGGGCTTAGATTTTTGAACCTAAACATTCCGAAAGGAGCCAGTATTCAAAGTGCATACATTCAGTTTCAAACAGACGAATCAGGGGCCAGAGATGCAACTGACCTCAACTTTAAAGCTGAAATTTCACCATCTCCGAAGACCTTCAGTTTTCAAAACGACATTTATTCTAGGGATCTAGGAAATGCTAGTGTTTCGTGGCAGCCGGAAATATGGGATTCAGCAGGTGACAGAGGTGACAAGCAAAGGAGTCCTAATCTTTCTACGGTGATTCAGGAAGTTGTTAATTCGTCATCCTATCAGACCGGTGACCCTATGGTGATTATCATAGATGGTTCTGGCGAAAGAGTAGCAGAAGCGTTTGATGGCGACCCAAATGGGGCTGCAGAGATTTGTATTACCTATGGAAATGGAGATCCAAACCAAAATCAACCACCGGTTTTCACTAGTTCACCAAGTCTATCAATTACAGAAGGCAACCCATATCAATACGCACCGAGTGCCAATGACAGCGATGGCGACAACTTAACTTTTGCAGCTACGACCTTACCTAGTTGGTTGACTTTCGCCAACAATAATTTGAGTGGTACTCCACAGGCAGGTGATGTTGGTCAGCATAGTATCCAACTGACGGTTTCAGATGGAAACAACGCTGCAGTGCTTCAGAATTTTGTGATTACGGTGTCGGCAAATGCTCAAAATCAACCACCGGTTTTCACTAGTTCACCAAGTCTATCAATTACAGAAGGCAACCCATATCAATACGCACCGAGTGCCAATGACAGCGATGGCGACAACTTAACTTTTGAAGCTACGACCTTACCTAGTTGGTTGACTTTCGCCAACAATAATTTGAGTGGTACTCCACAGGCAGCTGATGTTGGTCAGCATAGTGTCCAACTGACGGTTTCAGATGGAAACAACGCTGCAGTGCTTCAGAATTTTGTGATTACGGTTTCGGCAGTTGCTCAGAATCAACCACCGGTTTTCACAAGTACACCAAGCCTATCAGTTACAGAAGGCAACTTGTATCAATACGGACCGAGTGCCAATGACAACGACGGCGACAACTTAACTTTTGCAGCTACGACCTTGCCAAGTTGGTTGACTTTCGCCAACAATAATTTGAGTGGTACTCCACAGGCAGGTGATGTTGGTCAGCATAGTATCCAAC
>CANNZV010005881.1:0-22693 GCA_947561585.1 Caprella mutica | reverse complement strand
GATCCTTTGCTGTAAACAGATCCTTTCCTGTAGATAGATCCTTTGCTGTTGACAGATCCTGCGTTGTAGGAAGATCCTTTGGTGAAGACAGATTATTTGCTGTAGATAGATCCCTTACTGAAGATAGATCACTTTGCTGTAGATAGATCCTTCGCTATAGATAGTTCCTTTGCTGTATAAAGTTCTGCTGTTGTAAATAGATTTTTTGTTGTAGATAGATCATTGGCTTTAGATAGATCCTTTGCTGTAGATAGATCCTTTGCTTAAGAGAGATCCTTAACTTTAGATTGATCCTATGCTGTAGAGAGATCCTTTGCAGTAGATAAATCCTTGACTGTAGATAGATCCTTTGCTGTAGATAGATCCTTTGATGTAGATAGATCCTTTGCTGTAGATAGATCCTTTGCTGTAGATAGATTCTTTGCTGAAGATAGTTTCTTTGCTGTAGATAGATTCTTTGCAGCATATGTATCCTATGCAGTAGATAGATCCAATACTGTACATAGATCCTATGCTGTATAAAGATCCTTTGCTGAAGATAGATCCTTTGCTGTAGATAAATCCTTTGCTGCAGATAGATATCTCATTGTTGATAGATCTTTTGCTGTAGATAGCTCCTTTACTGTAAATAGATCCTTTGCTGTAGATGGATCCCTTGCTGTGGATTGATCATATGATGTTGATAGATCCTTTACTGAAGATAGGTCCTTTGCTGTAGATAGATCCTTTGCTGTAGACAGATCCTTTTCAGTAGATAGATCCTTTACTGTAGATAGATCCTTTCCTGTGGATGGATCCTTATCTGTAGATAGATCCTTTGCTGTAGATATATCGTTTGCTGTAGATAGATACTTTGCTGTAGATAGATCCTTTACTGTAGATAGATCCTTTGCTGTAGATAGATTCTTTGCTGTACATAGATTCTTTGTTGTAGATAGAACATTTGCTTTAGATAGATCCTTTGTAGTACATAGATCATTTGCTGTAGATAGATCCTTTGTTGTAGATAGATCCTTCGCTGTAGATAGATCCTTTTCTGTAGATAGATTCTTTTCTGTAGATAGATCCTTTGCTGTAAATAAATAAATAGATCCTGTGCCGTAGATAGATCCCTTGCCGTAGATAGATCATTTGCTGTAGATAGATCCTTTGTTGTAGATAGATCCTTTTCTGTAGATAGATCCTTTTCTGTAGATTGATCCTTTGCTGTTGATAGATCCCATACTGTAAATAGATTCTTTGCTGTAGATAGATCCCTTGCTGTTGACAGATCTTTTGCTGTAGAAAGATCCTTTGCTGTAGATAATTCATTTGCTGTAGATAGATATCTTATTGTTGATAGATCTTTTGCTGTAGATAGAACTGTTGTTGTAAATATATATTTTGCTAAAGATTGATCCTCTGCTGTTGATAGATCCTGCGCTGTAAAAAATCCTTTGGTGTAGACAGATTCTTTGCTTTAGATAGATCTCTTACTTAAGATAGATCACTTTGCTGTAGATAGATCCTTTGCTGTAGATAGATAAATTGAGGTATAAAGTTCTGCTGTTGTAAATAGATCCTTTGTTGTAGATAGATCATTGGCTTTAGATAGATATTTTGCTGTAGATAGATCCTTTACTGTAGATAGATCTTTTTCTGTAGATAGATCCTTTTCTGTAGATAGATCTTTTATTGTAGATAAAACCGTTGCTGTAGATAGATCCCATACTGTAAAAAGATCCTTTGCTGTAGATAGATCCTTTGCTGTAAAAAGATCCTCTGCTGTAGAAAGATCTTCTGCTGTAAATAGATCCTTTGCTGTAGATAGATCCTTTGCTGTTGACAGATCTTTCGCTGTAAAAAGATCCTTTGGTGTAAATAGATTTTTTGCTGTAGATAGATCCCTTACTGTAGATAGAACACTTTGCTGTATAGATAGATCCTTTGCTGAAGATAGATCCTTCGCTGTAGATAGATCCTTTGCTGTAGAATTAACTTTTGTTGTAAATAGATCTTTTGTTATAGATTGATCCTTTGCTGTTGATAGATACTTAACTGTAGATGGATTCTTTGCTGTATATAGTCCCGTTACTTTAGATAGATCATTTGCTTTAGATTGATCCTTTGCTGTAGATAGATCATTTGCTGTAGATAGATTATTTGCTGAACATAGATTCTTTGCTGTAGATAGAATCTTTGTTGTATATAGATCCTTTGCTGTAAACAGATCCTTTGCAGTATATAGATTCTTTACTGTAGATAGATCCTTTGCTGTAGATAGTTTCTTAGCTGTACATAGATTCTTTGTTGTAGATAGATCCTTTGCTGTAGATAGATCCTTTGTAGTAGATAGATCCTTTACTGTAGATAAATCCATTGCTGTAGATAGATCCTTTTCTGTAGATAGATCTTTTATTGTAGATAAAACCGTTGCTGTAGATAGATCCCATACTGAAAATAGATCCTTTGCTGTAGATAGATCCTTTGCTGTAGGAAAATCCTCTGCTGTAGAAAGATCTCATGCTGTAAATAGATCCATTGCTGTTGATAGATCCTTTGCTGTTGACAGATCTTTCGCTGTAGAAAGATCCTTTGGTGTAGATAGATTCTTTGCTGTAGATAGATCCTTTGCTGTAGATAGATCTCTCATTGTTGATAGATCTTTTGCTGTAGATAGCTCCTTTGCTGTAGATAGATCCTTTGCTGCAGATAGATCCCTCATTGTTGATAGATCTTTTGCGGTAGATAGCTCCTTTACTGTAAAGAGATCCTTTGCTGTAGATAGATCCTTTCCTATAGATAGATCCTTTGCTGTAGATAGATCCTTTGCTGTAGAATTAACTTTTGTTGTAAATAGATCTTTTGTTATTGATTGATCCTTTGCTGTTGATAGATACTTAACTGTAGATGGATCTTTTGCTGTATATAGTCCCGTTACTTTAGATAGATCATTTGCTTTAGATTGATCCTTTGCTGTAGATAGATCATTTGCTGTAGATAGATTATTTGCTGAACATAGATTCTTTGCTGTAGATAGAATCTTTGTTGTTTATAGATCCTTTGCTGTAAACAGATCCCTTGCAGTAGATAGATTCTTTACTGTAGATAGATCCTTTGCTGTAGATAGTTTCTTAGCTGTACATAGATTCTTTGTTGTAGATAGATCCTTTGCTGTAGATAGTCCTTTGTAGTAGATAGATCCTTTACTGTAGATAAATCCATTGCTGTAGATAGATTTAAGATCCTTTGCTGTAAATAAATAAATAAATCCTTTGCCGTAGATAGATCTCCTGCCGTAGATAGATAATTTGCTGTAGATAGGTCCTTTGTTGTAGATAGATCCTTCGCTGTAGATAGATCCTTTTCTGCAGATATATCCTTTTCTGTAGAAAGATCCTTCACTGTAGATAAAACCTTTGCTGTTGATAGATCCCATACTGTAAATAAAACCTTTGCTTTTGATAGATCCCATACTGTAAATAAAACCTTCGCTGTAGATAGATCCCATACTGTAAATAGATCCTTTGACGTAGATAGATCCCTTGCCGTAGATAGATCCTTTGCTGTAGATAGATCCTTTGCTGTTGACAGATCTTTCGCTGTAGAAAGATCCTTTGGTGTAGATAGATTCTTTGCTGTAGATAAAACCCTTACTGTAGATAGATCACTTTGCTGTAGATAGATCATTTGCTGTAGATGGATCCCTTACTGTAGATAGATCAATTTGCTGTAGATAGATCCTTTGCTGAAGATAGATCCTTTGCTGTAGATAGATCATTTGCTGTAGACAGATCCCTTATTGTTGATAGATCTTTTGCTGTAGATAGCTCCTTTACTGTAAATAGATCATTTGCTGTAGATTGATCCTTTCCTGTAGATATATCCTTCGCTGTAGATAGATCCTTTGCTGTAGATAGAACTTTTGTTGTAAATTGATCTTTTGCAATAGATTTATCCTTTGCTGTTGACAGATCCTGCGCTGTAGAAAGATCCTTTGGTGTAGAAAGATAATTTGCTGTAGATAGATCCCTTACTGAAGATAGATCACTTTGCTGTAGATAGATCCTTTGCTTAAGATAGACCCTTAAATGTAGATTGATCTTTTGTTGTAGAGAGATCCTTTGCAGTAGATAAATCCTTGAATGTAGATAGATTCTTTGCTGTAGATAGATCCTTTGCTGTAGATAGATCCTTTGCTATAGATAGATCCTTTGCTGTAGATAGATCCTTTGCTGTAGATCGATCCTTCGCTGTAAATAGATCCTTTACTGTAGATTTATCCTTTGCTGCAAAAAGATTCCTTACGGTAGATAGATCCATTGCTGTAGATAGATCCTATGCTGTAGATAGATCCTTTGCTGTAGATAGATCATTTGTTGTACATTGATCCTTCGCTGTAAACAGATCCCTGACTGTGGATAGGTCATTTGCTGTGGATAGATCCTTTGCTCTAGATAGATTCTTTGCTGTAGATAGATCTTTTGCTGTAGTAGTTCCTTTGCTGTAGAAAGATTCTCCGCTATAAATTGATCCTTTGCTGTAGATAGATCCTTTGATGTAGATAGATCACTTATTGTAGATAGATTCTTTGCTGTAGATAGATCTTATGCTGTAGAAAGAACCTTTGCTGAAGATAGATCATTTGCTGTAGATTGAACCGTTGCTGTAGATAGATCCTTCGTTGTAGATAGATCCGTTTCTGTAGATAGATTCTTAGCTGAAGATAGATTATTTTCTCTAGATAGATTCATTGCAGTAGATGTATCCTATGCAGTAGATAGATCCTTTACTGTACATAGATCCTATGCTGTATAAAGATCCTTTGCTGAAGATAGATCCTTTGCTGTAGATAAATCCTTTGCTGCAGATAGATCCCTTATTGTAGATAGATCTTTTGCTGTAGATAGCTCCTTTACTGTAAATAGATCCTTTGCTGCAGATAGATCCCTTGCTGTGGATAGATCATACGATGTAGATAGATCCTTTACTTTAGATAGGTCCTTTGCTGTAGATAGATCCTTTACTTTAGATAGATCCTTTGCTGTAGATGGATCCTTATATGTAGATAGATCCTTTGATGTAGATAAATCGTTTGTTGTAGATAGATAATTTGCTTTAGATATATCCTTTACTGTTGATAGATCCTTTTCTGTAGATAGATCCTTTTCTGTAGATAGATCTTTTATTGTAGATAAAACCGTTGCTGTAGATAGATCCCATACTGTAAAAAGATCCTTTGCTGTAGATAGATCCTTTGCTGTAGAAAGATCCTCTGTTGTAGAAAGATCTTCTGCTGTAAATAGATCCTTTGCTGTAGATAGATCCTTTGCTGTTGAAAGATCTCTTGCTATAGAAAGATCCTTTGGTGTAGATAAATTCTTTGCTGTAGATAGATCCCTTATTGTAGATAGAACACTTCACTGTAGATAGATCATTTTCTGTAGATAGAACTGTTGTTGTAAATATATCTTTTGCTAAAGATTGATCCTCTGCTGTTGATAGATTCTGCGCTGTAAAAAATCCTTTGGTGTAGACAGATTCTTTGCTGTAGATAGATCTCTTACTGAAGATAGATCACTTTGCTGTAAATAGATCCTTTGCTGTAGATAGATCAATTGAGGTATAAAGTTCTGCTGTTGTAAATAGATCCTTTGTTGTAGATAGATCATTGGCTTTAGATAGATATTTTGCTGTAGATAGATCCTTTGCTTAAGATAGATCCTTAACTGCAGATTGATCCTTTGCTGTAGAGAGATCCTATGCAGTAGATAAATCCTTGACTGTAGATAGATCCTTTGCTGTAGATAGATCCTTTTCTGTAGATAGATCCTTTGCTGTAGATAGATCCTTTCCTGTAGATAGATTCTTTGCTGAAGATAGATTCTTTGCTGAAGATAGATTCTTTGCTGTAGATAGATTCTTTGCATTAGATGTATCCTATGCAGAAGAAGATCCATTACTGTACATAGATCCTATGCTGTATAAAGATCCTCTGCTGAAGATAGATCCTTTGCTGTAGATAGATCTTTTGCTGCATATAGATCCTTTGCTGCAGATAGATCCCTCATTGTTGATAGATCTTTTGCTGTAAATAGCTCCTTTGCTGTAGATAGATCCTTTGCTGCAGATAGATCCCTCATTGTTGATAGATCATTTTCTGTTGATAGCTCCTTTACTGTAAATAGATCCTTTGCTGTAGATAGATCCTTTCCTGTAGATAGATCCTTTTCTGTAGATAGATCTTTTATTGTAGATAAAACTATTGCTGTAGATAGATCCCATACTGAAAATAGATCCTTTGCTGTAGATAGATCCTTTGCTGTAGAAAAATCCTCTGCTGAAGAAAGATCTCCTGCTGTAAATAGATCCATTGCTGTAGATAGATCCTTTGCTGTTGACAGATCTTTCGCTGTAGAAAGATCCTTTGGTGTAGATAGATTCTTTGCTGTAGATAGATCCCATACTGTAGATAGATCACTTTGCTGTAGATAGATCATTTGCTGTAGATAGATCCATTACTGTAGATAAATCACTTTGCTGTAGATAGATCCTTTGCTGAAGATAGATCCTTTGCTGTAGATAGGTCCTCTGCTGCAGATAGATCCCTTATTGTTGATAGATCCTTTGCTGTAGATAGATTCTTTGCTGTAGATAGAACTTTTGTTGTAAATAGATCTTGTGCTATAGATTGATCCTTTGCTGTTGACAGATCCTGCGCTGTAGAAAGATCTTTTGGTGTAGACAGATTCTTTTCTGTAGATAGATCCCTTACTGAAAATTGATCACTTTTCTGTAGATAGATCCTTTGCTGTAGATAGATCCTTTGCTGTAGACAGATCCTATGCTGTATACAGTTCTGCTGTTGTAAATAGATCCTTTTTTGTAGATAGATCATTGGCTTTAGATAGAACCTTTGCTGTAGATAGATCCTTTTCTGTAGATAGATCCTTTTCTTTAGATAGATCCTTTACTGAAGATAAAACCTTTGCTGTTGATAGATCCCATACTGTAAATAGATTCTTTGCTGTAGATAGATCCTTTGCTATAGAAAGATCCTCTGCTGTAGAAAGATCTTCTGCTGTAAATAGATCCTTTGCTGTAGATAGATCCTTTGCTGTTTGCAGATCTTTCGCTGTAGAAAGATCCTTTGGTGTAGATAGATTCATTGCTGTAGATAGATCCCTTACTGTAGATAGAACACCTTGCTGTAGATAGATCATTTGCTGTAGGTAGATCCCTTATTGTTTATAGATCTTTTGCTGTAGATAGCTCCTTTACTGTAAATAGATCCTTTGCTGTAGATAGATCCTTTCCTGTGGATAAATCCTTTGCTGTAGATAGATTTTTTGCTGTAGATAGATCCTTTGCTGTTGACAGATCTTTCGCTGTAAAAAGAGCCTTTGGTGTAGATAGATTTTTTGCTGTAGATAGATCCCTTACTGTAGATAGAACACTTTGCTGTATAGATAGATCCTTTGCTGAAGATAGATCCTTTGCTGTAGATAGATTCTTTGCTGCAGATAGATCCCTTATTGTTGATAGATCTTTTGCTGTAGATAGCTCCTTTACTGTAAATAGATCCTTTGCTGTAGACAGATCCTTTCCTGTAGATAGATCCTTTGCTGTTGACAGATCCTGCGTTGTAGAAAGATCCTTTGGTGAAGACAGATTATTTGCTGTAGATAGATCCCTTACTGAAGATAGATCACTTTGCTGTAGATAGATCCTTCGCTATAGATAGATCCTTTGCTGTATAAAGTTCTGCTGTTGTAAATAGATTTTTTGTTGTAGATAGATCATTGGCTTTAGATAGATCCTTTGCTGTAGATAGATCCTTTGCTTAAGATAGATCCTTAACTTTAGATTGATCCTATGCTGTAGAGAGATCCTTTGCAGTAGATAAATCCTTGACTGTAGATAGATCCTTTGCTGTAGATAGATCCTTTGATGTAGATAGATCCTTTGCTGTAGATATATCCTTTGCTGTAGATAGATTCTTTGCTGAAGATAGTTTCTTTGCTGTAGATAGATTCTTTGCAGCATATGTATCCTATGCAGTAGATAGATCCAATACTGTACATAGATCCTATGCTGTATAAAGATCCTTTGCTGAAGATAGATCCTTTGCTGTAGATAGAGCCTTTGCTGCAGATAGATCCCTCATTGTTGATAGATCTTTTGCTGTAGATAGCTCCTTTACTGCAAATAGATCCCTTGCTGTGGATAGATCATACGATGTAGATAGATCCTTTACTTTAGATAGGTCCTTTGCTGTAGATAGATCCTTTACTTTAGATAGATCCTTTGCTGTAGATGGATCCTTATATGTAGATAGATCCTTTGATGTAGATAAATCGTTTGTTGTAGATAGATAATTTGCTTTAGATATATCCTTTACTGTTGATAGATCCTTTTCTGTAGATAGATCCTTTTCTGTAGATAGATCTTTTATTGTAGATAAAACCGTTGCTGTAGATAGATCCCATACTGTAAAAAGATCCTTTGCTGTAGATAGATCCTTTGCTGTAGAAAGATCCTCTGTTGTAGAAAGATCTTCTGCTGTAAATAGATCCTTTGCTGTAGATAGATCCTTTGCTGTTGAAAGATCTCTTGCTATAGAAAGATCCTTTGGTGTAGATAAATTCTTTGCTGTAGATAGATCCCTTATTGTAGATAGAACACTTCACTGTAGATAGATCATTTTCTGTAGATAGAACTGTTGTTGTAAATATATCTTTTGCTAAAGATTGATCCTCTGCTGTTGATAGATTCTGCGCTGTAAAAAATCCTTTGGTGTAGACAGATTCTTTGCTGTAGATAGATCTCTTACTGAAGATAGATCACTTTGCTGTAAATAGATCCTTTGCTGTAGATAGATCAATTGAGGTATAAAGTTCTGCTGTTGTAAATAGATCCTTTGTTGTAGATAGATCATTGGCTTTAGATAGATATTTTGCTGTAGATAGATCCTTTGCTTAAGATAGATCCTTAACTGCAGATTGATCCTTTGCTGTAGAGAGATCCTATGCAGTAGATAAATCCTTGACTGTAGATAGATCCTTTGCTGTAGATAGATCCTTTTCTGTAGATAGATCCTTTGCTGTAGATAGATCCTTTCCTGTAGATAGATTCTTTGCTGAAGATAGATTCTTTGCTGAAGATAGATTCTTTGCTGTAGATAGATTCTTTGCATTAGATGTATCCTATGCAGAAGAAGATCCATTACTGTACATAGATCCTATGCTGTATAAAGATCCTCTGCTGAAGATAGATCCTTTGCTGTAGATAGATCTTTTGCTGCATATAGATCCTTTGCTGCAGATAGATCCCTCATTGTTGATAGATCTTTTGCTGTAAATAGCTCCTTTGCTGTAGATAGATCCTTTGCTGCAGATAGATCCCTCATTGTTGATAGATCATTTTCTGTTGATAGCTCCTTTACTGTAAATAGATCCTTTGCTGTAGATAGATCCTTTCCTGTAGATAGATCCTTTTCTGTAGATAGATCTTTTATTGTAGATAAAACTATTGCTGTAGATAGATCCCATACTGAAAATAGATCCTTTGCTGTAGATAGATCCTTTGCTGTAGAAAAATCCTCTGCTGAAGAAAGATCTCCTGCTGTAAATAGATCCATTGCTGTAGATAGATCCTTTGCTGTTGACAGATCTTTCGCTGTAGAAAGATCCTTTGGTGTAGATAGATTCTTTGCTGTAGATAGATCCCATACTGTAGATAGATCACTTTGCTGTAGATAGATCATTTGCTGTAGATAGATCCATTACTGTAGATAAATCACTTTGCTGTAGATAGATCCTTTGCTGAAGATAGATCCTTTGCTGTAGATAGGTCCTCTGCTGCAGATAGATCCCTTATTGTTGATAGATCCTTTGCTGTAGATAGATTCTTTGCTGTAGATAGAACTTTTGTTGTAAATAGATCTTGTGCTATAGATTGATCCTTTGCTGTTGACAGATCCTGCGCTGTAGAAAGATCTTTTGGTGTAGACAGATTCTTTTCTGTAGATAGATCCCTTACTGAAAATTGATCACTTTTCTGTAGATAGATCCTTTGCTGTAGATAGATCCTTTGCTGTAGACAGATCCTATGCTGTATACAGTTCTGCTGTTGTAAATAGATCCTTTTTTGTAGATAGATCATTGGCTTTAGATAGAACCTTTGCTGTAGATAGATCCTTTTCTGTAGATAGATCCTTTTCTTTAGATAGATCCTTTACTGAAGATAAAACCTTTGCTGTTGATAGATCCCATACTGTAAATAGATTCTTTGCTGTAGATAGATCCTTTGCTATAGAAAGATCCTCTGCTGTAGAAAGATCTTCTGCTGTAAATAGATCCTTTGCTGTAGATAGATCCTTTGCTGTTTGCAGATCTTTCGCTGTAGAAAGATCCTTTGGTGTAGATAGATTCATTGCTGTAGATAGATCCCTTACTGTAGATAGAACACCTTGCTGTAGATAGATCATTTGCTGTAGGTAGATCCCTTATTGTTTATAGATCTTTTGCTGTAGATAGCTCCTTTACTGTAAATAGATCCTTTGCTGTAGATAGATCCTTTCCTGTGGATAAATCCTTTGCTGTAGATAGATTTTTTGCTGTAGATAGATCCTTTGCTGTTGACAGATCTTTCGCTGTAAAAAGAGCCTTTGGTGTAGATAGATTTTTTGCTGTAGATAGATCCCTTACTGTAGATAGAACACTTTGCTGTATAGATAGATCCTTTGCTGAAGATAGATCCTTTGCTGTAGATAGATTCTTTGCTGCAGATAGATCCCTTATTGTTGATAGATCTTTTGCTGTAGATAGCTCCTTTACTGTAAATAGATCCTTTGCTGTAGACAGATCCTTTCCTGTAGATAGATCCTTTGCTGTTGACAGATCCTGCGTTGTAGAAAGATCCTTTGGTGAAGACAGATTATTTGCTGTAGATAGATCCCTTACTGAAGATAGATCACTTTGCTGTAGATAGATCCTTCGCTATAGATAGATCCTTTGCTGTATAAAGTTCTGCTGTTGTAAATAGATTTTTTGTTGTAGATAGATCATTGGCTTTAGATAGATCCTTTGCTGTAGATAGATCCTTTGCTTAAGATAGATCCTTAACTTTAGATTGATCCTATGCTGTAGAGAGATCCTTTGCAGTAGATAAATCCTTGACTGTAGATAGATCCTTTGCTGTAGATAGATCCTTTGATGTAGATAGATCCTTTGCTGTAGATATATCCTTTGCTGTAGATAGATTCTTTGCTGAAGATAGTTTCTTTGCTGTAGATAGATTCTTTGCAGCATATGTATCCTATGCAGTAGATAGATCCAATACTGTACATAGATCCTATGCTGTATAAAGATCCTTTGCTGAAGATAGATCCTTTGCTGTAGATAGAGCCTTTGCTGCAGATAGATCCCTCATTGTTGATAGATCTTTTGCTGTAGATAGCTCCTTTACTGCAAATAGATCCTTTGCTGTAGATAGATCCCTTGCTGTGGATTGATCATATGATGTTGATAGATCCTTTACTGTAGATAGGTCTCTTGCTGTAGATAGATCCTTTGCTGTAGACAGATCCTTTTCAGTAGATAGATCCTTTACTGTAGATAGATCCTTTCCTGTGGATGGATCCTTATCTGTAGATAGATCCTTTGCTGTAGATAAATCGTTTGCTGTAGATAGATACTTTGCTGTAGATAGATCCTTTACTGTAGATAGATCCTTTGCTGTAGATAGATTCTTTGCTGTACATAGATTCTTTGTTGTAGATAGAACATTTGCTTTAGATAGATCCTTTGTAGTAGATAGATCATTTGCTGTAGATAGATCCTTTGTTGTAGATAGATCCTTCGCTGTAGATAGATCCTTTTCTGTAGATAGATTCTTTTCTGTAGATAGATCCTTTGCTGTAAATAAATAAATAGATCCTGTGCCGTAGATAGATCCCTTGCCGTAGATAGATCATTTGCTGTAGATAGATCCTTTGTTGTAGATAGATCCTTTTCAGTAGATAGATCCTTTTCTGTAGATTGATCCTTTACTGTAGATAAAACCTTTGCTGTTGATATATCCCATACTGTAAATAGATTCTTTGCTGTAGATAGATCCTTTGCAGTAGAAGGATCCTCTGATGTAGAAAGATCTTCTGCTGTAAATAGATCCTTTGCTGCAGATAGATCCCTTGCTGTTGACAGATCTTTTGCTGTAGAAAGATCCTTTGCTGTAGATAATTCATTTGCTGTAGATAGATCCCTTATTGTTGATAGATCTTTTGCTGTAGATAGAACTGTTGTTGTAAATATATATTTTGCTAAAGATTGATCCTCTGCTGTTGATAGATCCTGCGCTGTAAAAAATCCTTTGGTGTAGACAGATTCTTTGCTTTAGATAGATCTTTTACTGAAGATAGATCACTTTGCTGTAGATAGATCCTTTGCTGTAGATAGATCAATTGAGGTATAAAGTTCTGCTGTTGTAAATAGTTCCTTCGTTGTAGATAGATCATTGGCTTTAGATAGATATTTTGCTGTAGATAGATCCTTTACTGTAGATAGATCTTTTTCTGTAGATAGATCCTTTTCTGTAAATAGATCTTTTATTGTAGATAAAACCGTTGCTGTAGATAGATCCCATACTGTAAAAATATCCTTTGCTGTAGATAGATCCTTTGCTGTAGAAAGATCCTCTGCTGTAGAAAGATCTTCTGCTGTAAATAGATCCTTTGCTGTAGATAGATCCTTTGCTGTTGACAGATCTTTCGCTGTAAAAAGATCCTTTGGTGTAAATAGATTTTTTGCTGTAGATAGATCCCTTACTGTAGATAGAACACTTTGCTGTATAGATAGATCCTTTGCTGAAGATAGATCCTTTGCTGTAGATAGATTCTTTGCTGCAGATAGATCCCTTATTGTTGATAGATCTTTTGCTGTAGATAGCTCCTTTACTGTAAATAGATCCTTTGCTGTAGACAGATCCTTTCCTGTAGATAGATCCTTTGCTGTTGACAGATCCTGCGTTGTAGAAAGATCCTTTGGTGAAGACAGATTATTTGCTGTAGATAGATCCCTTACTGAAGATAGATCACTTTGCTGTAGATAGATCCTTCGCTATAGATAGATCCTTTGCTTATAAAGTTCTGCTGTTGTAAATAGATTTTTTGTTGTAGATAGATCCTTTGGTGTAGATAGATTCTTTGCTGTAGATAGATCCCTCACTGTAGATAGAACACCTTGCTTTATGTTAAATTTTAGCTCTTACATATGGGACTGAAAGTTAATTATCACCTATTTTCTAGGTAGGTGAGGTCTATTAATGAACTTATTCCATAGAGCAATTTAAGTCTCCGGTTCGTTACAATTTGTTTTTTCTTAACTTGAAGAAACTTGGAGGTAATTGATTGAATTCTATCTATTAAACTGACAAATGCGAATAAAGATTCTGGGGGTATAAATAAAACACAAGGAAATACTATTGGTTGTATGTAATCAGAGTGATGTTCGAATAATACAAAGTTCTAAAACTTAGGCACAAGTCTTCAAATAACACAACACAAATTTTAAATAAACTAGGAGTTGAGTAAACTAAGTGGTTTAAGTATACAAGGGTTTGAGTCGCCAACTCCCGGAAAACCCGTCGGCGGACGAAGTCCGACCGGACTCACCCTTCTTCAAGAGTGCCTAGCGAACAATCAACGTGTTATACTTGTTCTTAGCCTTTTTATGTAAAAAGGGTGTGGTATGTCCTTCGAGGAATTTTAAGGAAAAACTAGTCAAAATTGTAAAATAATCTTTGTACAACAAAGTCTTTGAAAATATCCTTTTAAATCTTAGAATGATTGTAAATAATCATTAGTGTCTGGCAAAATAATCCTTAACAGATATTTTCGACCGAGTGTACAATTAGTGCCGATTGTGTACCTTTAGTCTAATCGCTTAGTTCCTTGAAGCACAATCATAAAGTACATTTTTAAGTACCTAAAGCTTTAATAAAAATTCCTTATACGGATTCAACTCCCTTTGCTCATTGAATGTATATTCATGTTTTAATGTTGAATGTTTTTTAACTATGTAGAATGTTTAACTATGTTTCATACATAAAATGTTATTATTCACGAGCATAAGAATTTAACAAATGAAATAATGACTAATAAAAATAATAATTAATATAATCATAATACTACTGATTGATGCTCGTGATAATTAACATCACCCCTCTCCTTAATTTCAAAAATAGCTAAAGGCTATTTTTAAGTAAGATCTCTCAAGATCCTCTGTGAACAAACAAAAATATAAAACAATAAAAACCAGCGAGTAAGTAAAAGCAATGAACGAAACTACAATGTAGATACTTATGTCTATACCACCCTAAAATCTGATCTGTTATTACGGTATTAATTGAATATTACACTTGTTTTTAAATCAATGATCGTTGCTTTAACTTCTGGCTGTAAAAAAAATCGCATTGAAATAAATTATCAATAAGGACCGTTTATTTGTTTTCCTTTCCTTATTTTTGAATAATTTAGACCAACACTATTACAAGAATTCAATTATTTCACCATAACCTTTGTTCAGTCAAAAATTATAGTGACATTCATGTTTCCTGTAAATCGAATAAATCCTACCTGGGATAACAGATTAAATTATTCAAAGAGGATAATGCACTAGGTACATGTCCACATACTAACAATTTGAATTCAACTTTTAATTTTTTATTTCCCACTTATCTTTAAAGTCATTTTTAAACATTAACATAGGATAAATGCACCTTCGTTTTTATTTTAGTTATTTATCTTAGTCATATTCGTGCATTGTTCCCAGTTCATATTGAAAAATAACTACTATATAATATCTTTAATTAATATACTTAAAATGTATAGTTATACAATATATTCCACCTATTGGTCACTCAACTGTGTCACTATACAGTGTACACTATGAAATTGAATTTCCATTTCTGAACTATGAAAATATCCTAAGAAATTTCTTAAAAATTTCTAAATTCGATATACAAATTATATCTATTAAAACCAAAAGAAACTAATAAAACTAATAAAGATATTCAAATATCTAACCTTGTTTATAATTATTCAAAATTGAACTTTTTAATCCAATTTCATTAATTTCTAAAATTCAAAACATGAAATCTCAAATTATGAATCTTTAAATTCAAGTTGAACAATCATAGACATCAATCTATAACTGCTAATTTTTTTAGTAACCATTACCTTTCTAAAAATTAAATATGTATGTTCTCATTTCCTAAACACTTAAATGGAAATAGTATCCAGGTGAATGTCCAGTCATTGAAAACATAAACTCCCAAAGTTGTTCTTCAAAATCTAAAGTTCGTTTAATACTTTACTGCGATATAGTTCAACTATAAACATCTTACTTTCATTCAAGAACCAAAATTATAATGTTTACAAATAAGATTATCAATAAAATCTAAGCATACGATTATAATATATCTACTATTATTATATCTTCTACTTTAAGCATCGTAATTTGAAACGTCGGAAATAAAGTTAAGTAATTTTCAAATGAAATTAATTTTAAAATCAATAGAGATTAATTACTTTTCATAGTTTCAATGAATATAATCTGTAGTCAATAGAACTCAGTTAACTTTTATATCTCAAATGAATATAATCTTACATCAAAATAGAAACTTCATTATAGTTTATTCTAATTCCAAAATATTCATTTCAAAATATATGAGAATAGCTAAATTCGTTATTACTTATCTTAAACTTCTCTCTTCTTAAACTATGGTTATATATGTTATGTAATATTATACATAACCTATTCTTATTCGTTCATATTGAATAAACATATTCAGATTTCTTTTTAAAATATTCAATGAAATTAAAAGTTACTTTAAATCAAATGTTCAACTTCGAATAATATCAAATGAAATCTTAAGTAATCCTTTAAAGAATTAATTTTCAAATAAACATCAATGATAAAATGCTCATAACCTGAATGTTTCAATAAGCAATAAATATATAAACTTTCTTTAAAGGAAATTCAAAGTATAGAAATCTAAGTTAATTGAACTAAAGTAATAGTCCAAAATTTAGAATAATAAGATCAAGGTGAAATGATATAAAAGTGTCAGTACCATCAGAGAAGACTTCTCAAAGTAGGTACATGAGAGTTGAAGCCCCCATGTTCATTCTCCTCCTTCAGAAAGAATGGTTCCCTCAGGTTACCGGGCATTGGTTTGTGACGTCACCAAGTATGACTGTAAAGTCGTCACCACGTATAACTGCGAAGTCATCATCAAGTATGACTGTGAAGTCATCATCAAGTATGACTGTGAAGTCATCATCAAATATGACTGTGAATTCGTCTCCAAATATGCTCCACTGCTCAGCCTTCTCGTCACTAGGCGTAGCTCAGCTTACCATCCTTTTCGGATCAACAAGTTACTGGTGTTGGATTGTTCCAACATCTGGTTTGTTATTGCTCTGCTCCCGTTTCTCGAGAGACGTTTTTTCAAGTTTTGGGATTAAAAATAGAAAAAAAAAACATTAATTATTCTCAGAAGTAATTAGGATTATATTTTTTTACCTAACTATTACTTTTAGACTTACAGTTGAAGGATAATATTACTATTTCACCATTGCTAAAACATGATTGTTTTAAGTAGTTCCAAAATTTTTTACAATGATTCTACAAAACCCTTTAATATTATAGTATTGTTATAATCCTTCAAGTAATATTATAGTTTGATAATATATATTTCACATAACATTTATATCAAAACATACCTCATTCAGTTTACAATACATATTCCTATTATTATAAAACTGTAAAGAAGGGGTTAGTTATATATATAACATATTTTTCACTTAAAACTAGGTTCATGAAAATCTTGGACTCAATCAAAACTGTTATGTTTCTTTTTATTGTTACGTTACTTTACAAGATTTTCACGTATAGTGATAAATTCACAGTAAAATTAAGTAATTCACCTTCAACCGATGTCTTGCCCATAACGTCAGATCGTCAGATGGATGGGGTTCATTGCTTTTAGAGCCTCTTTTACGTGTGTATAGATGCTCTTTTCTGCAATTTACAGGTGAACTTTACTATCTTATACAAGAAACTTACATCTTACATAGATTATTTATCTAACCATTACATTACATTTCATCAATAATTATATGTGTTAGTCAACATAATTCTCTTAATTAACCTTAACTCACAAACACACAGTTATTTATATATAATTCATGTTTCAATAAACATCATTGCATTACATTATATATAATTTACATTTCTTTAAACATCAGTGTATATTGTAGTTACCCTCAAAAGTTAATTTTATTGATCTAACCATTGAATGAAATTAATTGAACATAATCTATGTTATTTTTTTCTATTCATTATAATTCGTTAAGTTCTTTTTATAATCATAAATTCTTGTACAGAATTAATTAATTCTTGTAATTGTTAAATCAAGTTTAATGTATTCATTTATACTTCTCAAGTAACAATTTAAATATTACCAAGATTTCTTGCTATCATTAAACTCAATACTCTATAATTATTTTCGTAATTCCCATTTATCTTTAAAGAGCCTTTTTATCTCCTATTCAGTATCATTAAACTTGTCAAGCGTTTTCCTTTAATTGAATTTATATATTAATTATTAAATTATTTAACTGTTCCTTTTGAACCTCAAATTTTTAATTACATTTAAACTGCTATATTGAGTTTAATTAATAAATTCGTTTACATTACATGAACGTATTTTATAATTATCATTATATTTATTTCATTTGTTTTTATGAAATAACTCAGTTCTATTCAAGCACTTTTATTACTTACTTGTTATTTTAACATTTATTATTTTATTTCAACAATATTCTTTTATAAATCTGGTGAATATTATTCAAGATAATTTTCTCCAACCACCACGTAATTATTATAGTTCCCCCTCGAAAGTTTTCTATGGAATTATCCACTGCATAGTTCGACCTTGATTTCTTGGAGTATTTACACTTCCAGTTTAGAAGAAATATTCTATATTTATTCTTCCTTTTACTAAGGTTTAAGCATAAGAACAGTTTTTAACGTTTTTAATGCTTCTAATCGGATATTCCTGTTGTCACATTCCTCATCTGATATATCCACGAAGTCATATTTCTTTCACATTTATTTGTCACTCCTTTGTCCTCAAGTGATATATCAATGAAGTCATGTTCAGGTGATTCGGATCTCTTGTTTTCACATTTCCCTTTTCCTTTTTCTTCAATATTAGAGAAGATCACTTCGATTTCACCGTCGGAATCACTCATTTGTAATGATGTTCCTTTAATTAGATTATCAAAATCTCTATAAGAAATCAAGCATTAAAACCATTATCAACCTGTAAATAAATTATATATCTTGGTTTATAACTTTCTACTATATTTATCTCACCATTCCATGTATAATTGTATAATCGCACTTAATCCATTATTGTAATTCCCCTTTTTTGGGATCTAGGCTTTTATTCTTCATTCTGAGAGGAATAAATAGGAAGGGGTTCAAACATTTCCTTCACAACAGAATGGTTACATATATCATTGTACATAAACATTTAGAAATTTGAATACATGTATATTATGTCATGTTTTCATTATTCATTATACATTCAATAATATTCGACTATTTATTTAGAATTCATTTCTAAATTTATATATCAAGAATTCAGTATCTTTATTTTAATTAACAAGTACAAACATTATTATTTATCATCTTGAAAATCTAAAATTCAACATAAAATATTACACTTCTATTATAAATAAAAGAATTCAAATTAAATGTGAGATAATATTAATTAAAATATTTGCTTCGTATCTTGTTATCATTCAAATCATTCGTTAAACTCTCCATTTGTTATGGTGTTTCAAAAATTAGTTCCTGCCACATGGATTGTTTTACAATATAGTTCATAGAGAACAGTCGATTGATTTACTGCATGTCATTTAATTATAAATAACTATTAATTCTTATTCATACATTGTTCTTACAGGTTCTTATTCCCACACAAGTAATAACTTATTTTACTTCAGTTCCTCAAATTTATCATATAATTAAATTATGATATTACACTTATATCATGCCATTAATTCCATGATTTTATTTCGACGAAGAACCTGTAACTCTTTTATTTATCAAACATTACAGTTATCATTAAAAGAAATCATCAAGAGCTCTCTTTCAAACTCATTTATTTTATCAAATAATTAATTAAATAATTAATTATTATTTCTGAGTAACCTACTGGAATAATCACATTAATTCCTATATCTTTTATTCGATCCATTTAATACTCATTATTTTACTCATATTATATCCTTGCTATCGTCACTATAGTGTTACTGACTGTACTACCTTTAACTGCGTGACTAATTTTAATAGTTCAGTTGACAAAAACTTCCCGCTTGAGCTTGAGTATTTACATCGCTTCCTTCAAGATTACGTAGTCTTGACTTTTTACTAGTCAACTTATTATAAATTCAAGTTATGTTATATTTTTACGTTAATTTAATTTTACGTTAAGTTATATTTTTATATATATAACGTTTGCTATATTCTATTCTATACTATATTTAAAGGAAATAGTTCTTAAGATAATTTTATCTCTTATACATTTATGTTCGATTGTTTGCATTTAATTTCCTATATTCAAATCAAGTGTTACAATTTTAATTATAAAATTCAACAAATCTTTGCTCTTATAATTTACTTCTCAGACTTATCGTCTGACAAATACGATTACTTGATTTCACATCGTTTTTTATGCGATTCTTTCGTCCATATGAACTAATCACTTATGGTGATTATTGTGAGTTATTATTCGTTACTTGAATAATTACAATAACTTCTTATTTAACGGATAATTATTTATACTCAATATATACTCAATAAACGTAAACTTCATTGAATCTTCCTTATATCGTTGTTCTTTCATTATTGAGTTACTGGAGATTTTACGTTAGAGAATATAATTATTTAATTACGTTAAACAGTAACTTTCAATCAAATCAATTACTTCTTACTTTTAATTATTACAGGAATATAGTTTGAAACTAGAACTATCTCAAGTTTTTATAGGTCCAAGGATTAAAGGATCCCCTGTGGATACTTCCTTTTATCAAACCTGTTTTTTCCCTCTAGTTACCATATATTATCCTATATTACATTAACTACGGTTAAGCAGTATTAACCTCTAGGTAACTTTAAAACTCTTCAAAAATATTTAATATACAATATTAATATCAAACTAGTCATTAAGAATTCAATATATATATATATATATATCACTCCTTGTCAATCCTTAAGACTGTTTCACTCTTTTTTATACAGAGTCATATATCTGAGTTTCATATTTACGTTATATCATATTACGCTCCATCTTTATCTGACTCGATTATTTTTAATCACTGAAACTATTGACAGGTTCCTTTTCCAAACACTGCGATTATTACTACTTGAATAGGTATACAACCCTTCCTTCCGAAATTATTAATTGACATCATACTTAGATAATTGACCTCATCTAAGAATATTAGTTATGATATCATCTCATACATATGATACGTTCATATCATAGGTAATTCCGGGTTACCTAGACCCTTGTCTATATTAAATATATCCATATATTTTTTTTCTTTTATGGACTTAAGGTTCTTTGACCTTAGTCTGCTATTCACATCCGTGACTGTACTTTCGGTATACTTTTGTATGATATACCCGTTTTTATGATATCCACTTCTCCCGATATCACTTTCTCTTGATATTACCTACTATATATATATAACAGCGTAATTTATAATTTCCAAAGATTTTTATTGACGTTATTGCTTTCTACACAATAAATATCATTTCATTAAAATATGTAAAATTAATGAAATACTAGAATGGGTTAATTACTTCCATTCCAGTACTAAAAATATGGAAAAATTACTAAGAAAAATAGAGGTATATCGTTACTTTACTAAATTCACCTTTGATTATTCACATGACAAATTCACAGGTTATTTGACCCATTTAAATTATCATCCACTTTGAATACTTTATTCTCCTTATTGGTGAATATACAGATTTCTCTGTCCTTGGTTTTTTATCAGCTTACCAATAACTGAATATTTTATACCTTTACAGTCCTTCAAGACGTATGTAAATACATGTCGTTCCTTACGACTATTACTAATATAATTTCAATTATATTAGTTCTTTTAAACATTGTTCTAATGTTTTACTTAATACTTCTAAAAGAGTATTTTTAACTTCGTTCTCCTCATTCGAACTCTTACATACGATTTTCGGAATTCTTTTATAATTATTTAATATAATTATACTTCGCCTTTTTATAGGCCAACAACAGTTATTTTGCATTATAACGTGCTATGATTTTACTTATAGAATAATAAATAATGCAAAATAAATTAGATTCAAATGTCGTTCTCAGTCCTCAGTCAGATAATTATGAAAGTACTGAAATACATGGTATTTTTAGCCTATCAAAATGTAAATAGTTTTCACTATCCCGACACATCTAAAATATTCTGTGCAATTAATATATTCCCAGATTTAACTATATCTGTTAAAAGTTTATTACCTTTAAATGATACACATTGACTAAAATTGTCGTATCATCTTACTCTTACTACTTGCACTATTTGAGGCTACTGGTCTTTGACACTACTTTTTCTACACTATTTGAGACTACGATATAAATCTATCATTCCCCCAGGAATGTAGTGTCAGACTATACTTTAATTTACTAGGAACATCCGCGGCAGGTTGTATCTAATTGTGTCGTATTTTGGTGAAGCCAATCTTTATTACATACTACCTTATTTAACAAAACCTTTCAATATATACTGTTAGATGTTAGATTAGTAATTAGTAACAATAGAAAAAAAAACAATATAAAAATTTAAGAATACACAAAAAATATAAGTAGACATTATTATATTCCAGACACAAAGAAATTGTTTAGATTGATTGCATCACCTATGTAGTTTGCTTCGTTTTCCTCTCTGTTTACGGAAATAGTTGATATGCCTATTCTCGTCTGGTGTTCCTTTTTCTGCTGGTGCTTAGTTCCATTTTTCCTGGAGTTTCGGTTTCTTCTGTGCTCTTGTTTTACTGCACCCCTTTTTTCGTTGTAGATTTTCATGTAGCGTTGCCTCGTAGCTCTCTCTTTCGACTCTGTTTTATTACCGTTTCATCTTCCTGCTGGTTGCTTCTGTTTACAGCCGTAGTCTTTTCGGTGAACTTCTATGGTAACTCCTGATAACTCACTTCTGGTGTGATGTTACTTTTATACGGTTCGTAACTAAAAAAAATATTTTCTTATCGTCAGCCTCACGGCCTTTTCTTGACGATTTAAATATTTTCTTGTGAGTTACGAGTTACTCGCGACGTATATTTGTCACCATTAGTACGTTGACGCAACTAGTACCTGGCCACCTTCAATCTGTATACACTTAATTAGTGTATCACATTGGCGTATCCGTGCACAGCTCGAAGTTTGTGTTGCAGCTTAGACGATTGTGGTCATATCTGCGCAATTAACCACACTATAACCGCATTAGTGTTTCATACAGAAACTTTCATACGGGGAACAATATTCTACCCTTATCGAGCACTTCACGTGAATATTTTCTGTTGCTTTTTTCTTCATTCTCTTCCTTCCT
>CANNZV010005880.1:0-22698 GCA_947561585.1 Caprella mutica | reverse complement strand
CTTGTAGTGAAGGAGACATGACCCTTCTATAGCACTTGTAGTGAAGGAGACATGACCCTTCTATAGCACTTGTAGTGAAGGAGACATGACCATTCTATAGCACTTGTAGTGAAGGAGACATGACCATTCTATAGCACTTGTAGTGAAGGAGACATGACCCTTCTATAGCACTTGTAGTGAAGGAGACATGACCCTTCTATAGCACTTGTAGTGAAGGAGACATGACCCTTCTGTAGCACTTGTAGTGAAGGAGACATGACCCTTCTATAGCACTTGTAGTGAAGGAGACATGACCCTTCTGTAGCACTTGTAGTGAAGGAGACATGACCCTTCTGTAGCACTTGTAGTGAAGGAGACATGACCCTTCTGTAGCACTTGTAGTGAAGGAGACATGACCCTTCTGTAGCATTTGTAGTGAAGGAGACATGACCCTTCTGTAGCACTTGTAGTGAAGGAGACACGTTCCTTCCACCTACTTGGACGTTTCAAACGTCCTTTCCACACGTTTCTTCTTTAGTATCGTCCCAACCACGATAATTAACCTTTAGAAAGCTGTACAGTTGCCCAAAATTTATCTACTTTAAAATAAATACAAGGGACTTCATCGAAGAAATCGAGGGAAAGTTTAGCCTAAGTGCTCATGAAAGCAGGAAAGCTACTTAGAGTATTTCAAATAGTTTAGGATCACAATAGACGTTCAAAACAACTACAAAACATGGAGTACAATAAGACGTTCTTTTTCAAGTCCTACTGGTATCAAATTACCAAACTACCGGTGAAACCAAACAGATAAAAAGAGACTGGTGACAAACTGAAAAAAGGTTTACATAGTACAAACTAAATAAAATACCTGAATGTTACACTGAAAAAAATTAAATAGAAATAAAGAATCAGTTAATGTTAACCCTATGGTAAGTAGGTTTCTTAACAATTATTTTACCTAATTTCAATTGGTATTATGAAATTAAATTTCAGAATAAATTTTGGTATTTATTTTCATGATAGCAGTACAAGTTTTTAAGCCATTGCTATTAAAGGAAAGTAGTGTAAGTCACTAATTATCGGTCAGTTTCACATCTTCGATAATAACAAAATACGATATTTCTAATACTTATCCTAGGATACCAATTAAAATAAAATAAGAATTACTATATCATTTTCCTTATGACCGGAGTTCTGAAACCGACCGATAATTCGTGACTTACCCTACTTTTTTTTTATTACACGGTGAAGTAATTACAAGGTTTACAAGAGTGTGAAACTCTAGTACCAACTACCTTACATCCCATAAGGAGGGGAGATGGGGGAAGGAGGGGAGATGGGGAGGAAGAGGGTGAACCACAGTCACCCCTCAGTGCCCAGTGTGCCAATACATCCCTATGGGGAGGAGGGTCTTGGGTAACCACATGACGAAGAGGAATCCCAATAGTTGGGGTATTTTCAGTGGGGGAAGAAGTTGAGAACATGTGCATGGGGAAATCACGCGGCAAAACGACTCTACTGGCTATTTTTAGTAGGACATTTGAAACAATAAAAACCATTGTTTGAGGAGACTATGACACGAAATATTTAATTTATAAAGTGATTTGAATTTAAAGACAGCAGTTATGTAACTGATTATTTATAAGAATTACCATGCATCATATGTTATAAGAATTAATATGAAATGTTTTATTATGAATGACTATGAATAGTTTTTAGAATGAATGAATGTATTTAAAACGTAACATAGGGTAAGTTCTGAGTTATCGGGCAGTTCCACATTTCCGTTCACAAGTAAAATTAATATATAATAATTGTATTTTAATTGCTATCAATGATATCCATTCGAATAAAATTTAAATAATTATTACAAACGCTTTCTTGTATGATCGAAATTGTGGAAGCGGTCGATGACTAGGAACTTGGCCTGTCGCTCAAGTTAACGGTAGTCTAATAACGCAAAGAAACATCTAAAATAATTAGCATAGGTATACTTTAGTCAAGTGGACGGGGATTAGTTAGGCGATATTGCTTCGATACGCCAAATAAAAAGAAAATAAATAGACGTGTTAGACATCTACTGAAAACATAGTAGTGAAAAGATAGAGAAAAGAGTCACTGTGATGATGTACTATCAGAGAAAAGAGTCACTGTGATGATGTACTATCAGAGAAAAGAGTCACTGTGATGATGTACTATCAGAGAAAAGAGTCACTGTGATGATGTACTATCAGAGAAAAGAGTCACTGTGATGATGTACTATCAGAGAAAAGAGTCACTGTGATGATGTACTATCAGAGAAAAGAGTCACTGTGATGATGTACTATCAGAGAAAAGAGTCACTGTGATGATGTACTATCAGAGAAAAGAGTCACTGTGATGATGTACTATCAGAGAAAAGAGTCACTGTGATGATGTACTATCAGAGAAAAGAGTCACTGTGATGATGTACTATCAGAGAAAAGAGTCACTGTGATGATGTACTATCAGAGAAAAGAGTCACTGTGATGATGTACTATCAGAGAAAAGAGTCACTGTGATGATGTACTATCAGAGAAAAAGAGTCACTGTGATGATGTACTATCAGAGAAAAAGAGTCACTGTGATGATGTACTATCAGAGAAAAAGAGTCACTGTGATGATGTACTATCAGAGAAAAAGAGTCACTGTGATGATGTACTATCAGAGAAAAAGAGTCACTGTGATGATGTACTATCAGAGAAAAAGAGTCACTGTGATGATGTACTATCAGAGAAAAAGAGTCACTGTGATGATGTACTATCAGAGAAAAAGAGTCACTGTGATGATGTACTATCAGAGAAAAAGAGTCACTGTGATGATGTACTATCAGAGAAAAGAGTCACTGTGATGGTGTACTACCAGAGAAAAGAGTCACTGTGATGATGTACTATCAGAGAAAAGAGTCACTGTGATGATGTACTATCAGAGAAAAGAGTCACTGTGATGATATACTATCAGAGAAAAGAGTCATTGTGATGATGTACTATCAGAGAAAAGAGTCACTGTGATGATGTACTATCAGAGAAAAGAGTCACTGTGATGATGTACTATCAGAGAAAAGAGTCACTGAGATGATGTACTATCAGAGAAAAGAGTCACTGAGATGATGTACTATCAGAGAAAAGAGTCACTGAGATGATGTACTATCAGAGAAAAGAGTCACTGTGATGATGTACTATCAGAGAAAAGAGTCACTGAGATGATGTACTATCAGAGAAAAGAGTCACTGAGATGATGTACTATCAGAGAAAAGAGTCTCTGTGATGATGTACTATCAGAGAAAAGAGTCACTGTGATGATGTACTATCAGAGAAAAGAGTCGCTGTGATGATGTACTATCAGAGAGAAGAGTCACTGTGATGATGTACTATCAGAGAAAAAAATGATTTCAAATGAATACATTAGCTACTATGTATTAAAACAAATAAATACGTTTGTACCCTTAAAATACATGAAAATAAGCTATTAAGTTTTAAATAATAGCCAGTTAAAATAGTACAGTTACTCACACTAGGTAACTAAACATTTTCAAGTGACTGTACATCAGAAGTTGATTAGTTATTGCTACGATATGTCAACATTCTGGGCACTTTAGTTCACAATAACAATCTTCATTACACCATGCTTCAAATAACCATAACAATTAGAAAGACTGAGTTAAGGATACATAGGAACAAATGCTTTAGAAAAAAGACCCATGCGAGAAAACGGATAGGGTAAGCTACGAATTACCGGTAGGTTCCATATCTTCGGTCATAATAGAAAAAACAATATACATAATAATTATTTTAACTATTTACTATTATATAGCTAGTTTTTTCTTATATGCCCAAAGATGTGAAACCGATCAATAATTCGTAACTTACCCAAAGTATTTAGGGAACTGTGTAGAAATTCAATAACCCAAAGCACTATAACGTACTATAAGACAAAATGCTTACCTAATCAGAGTTTTCTAATTTGTAAACAAAATGATAACTGCTCAAGAGAGTATTGAGGAAAATCATATAAGAAAATTTAGTTAATTTTAGTGATACTAATAAGGAAAATAAAGTTTAATTAAATATATAACTAGAAAGTAGAAATAAATAGGTATGTAATACTTCAACCATAACAATGGTAAAGATAAAAAAAAATTAAAACTACTATAAATATTGTTAGGTAGGTACCTAGTTAAAAAAAATATAAATATAGTTAACTAATTAAAACTACTATAAATATAGTTACCTAGTTGATGAAGGGTCTGAACAATAATTTGTAAATCACTATCAAGTAGCAGCCAAAGCGTAAAGCAATAACAAGACTAGGTTCTCACAGTGCAAATGTAAACATCAAACTGTACCTACCTACTATTGGTAAATAGGACCATTTCTAATCACAACCTATCAACCTAACTAATAATGGAATCTGAAGATTGAACTGAGAGATAGATACTCAAGTGGACTTTAGAAGATCATAGAGATAGCATTGCTAATTGTTTCCTATGCTGATGAATCTAATTAATTCAGCATGGGGAATCCATGATAAAATCTTAAATATTAATTATTAGCGAAAGATTGTTTAGACTGTACATCTTTAACACAATTACATTATTCATAGACAATAATACGTAAATAATAGTTCTAAATTTCTAAGGATTTCAAGTTTTTATCAGATACATAAGTAAGGTATAATAGACACATTGGTATCTTGTACCTACTACAGAGAATAATAGAATAACGAAAGTGTTACCGGTACCTAATCGAAAATTTATTTTGTAAAAAAAATATTTTGATTAGCCAAAATCCTTACTACCTAACATAAACAAATAAAAAGTTAGTAAAATTAGAAGGTAGGATACAGTAGGTAGGTATCTGTGAAAATAGAAAATGAAGAAATTGAAATAGAAACAAATCATATTAATGTATAAAGGGTAGGTTACGAATTATGGGTCATATAAGAAAACGAAAGCTAACAATAATAATTAATTTTTATTGGTATCCATTATATCTGCACGCTGTAGGTGGTATCCATGGTATCTGGATGTGGTATCCCACTATACCTTGGTATCCATGGTACGGGTTTGATACCTGCAGGTGGTATCCAAGAAACCTTCTAGTGGTATCCATGATACATTTAGGCGGTATCCATACCTTCAATTCAAGTGGTATCCATCATCCAAGATGACTGGAGGTATCATGGATACCAATTTAGTTATATGAAAATGAAATCTTACTATGTATATATATACCTAGGTAGTAAATTATTATTATTTTGTTTTTTCTTAAATGACCGAAGACGTGGAACTGACCGATAATTCGTAACTTAGCCTAGCTATGTTGAGGAAATGGGTTTATTCTTGTTCAATTCTTCAATAGAAAAGATACCTACCTATACCTATAGTTAGGACTAATTATTTAATTCATGTGTCAGAAGAATACCTATCATATCAATTAATTCGTATGAAACTATGAATCACCTTGGTAGGTATAGGTACTAACTAGGTGGGTATCAAGCTTTCAAAATTAATTTTCTAAATGTATTGGTACCTAGTTAGCTAGAGTTTATATTTAAGTAGGTAGGTACCTACCTATTTATTCCATAATTTGAAAATACTGTGAGTTATAATTTAGGTTGAATAATTACATGCACATCAATTAGATCGTAACAAACAGAGGTAACTAATAGGACAATCTAAAGATAATTATTTACCTGAATCAGCAAAAAGTATCCACAATGATCCAAGCAAGTAGGTATCCCACAAATTTCAAAAGTAAAATTTATACTAATTCTTGGTATTAAGTTTCTATTTATTTCAATTGTTACACAGAATCCTGAAGAAAAGCACAATTCGTTAGATTTTTACACAATATATTCGAGAAATTCCTTCCAAAGATCAAGCGCACAGAGTGAGAATCACGAGAGAACTGCACACACACACACCTCACTCACTGACTGTCTGTTTACAACTGAAAATAATAGCGAGGCTATCGAGAAGGATGGGGGGAGGAACATAACTCTCTCGCATGTCAACCAATCACAGCTCTGTCTTTTCTTATACCTTAAATATAATAAACAACCATCGATAGCAATAAAAATATAGAATAAAATTGTACTATGTGATTTTTAATTCAATTATTTATAGAATAATTAGATCAATTCTTATGTAGCGTAAGTTACGAATTATCGGTCAGTTCACATCTTCAGTCATATAAGAAAAAAAAACTATATAATTATTATTATTTAATTTTAATGGGTATCCATGATACCTTCAAGTATCATGGATATCAATTAAAATAATTATTACTACCTACCTATATCTTTTTTACTTTCCTATATGACTGAAAATGTGAAATGATCGATAATTCGTAACTTACCCTACCTTAAAATATAATAAACAGCCATCAATACTCAATAGCAATTAAAGAATAGGATAAAAAATATGCCATGTGCTTACTAATTCATAATTTAATAAAATAATTCGATCAATGTTGATAAAAGAAACTAAATATTCTCAGGAGTTTTAGCTTTTTGAAAGAATGTCCTTGACCCGCGCCAGCGCTATCAGGAGTACCAATGCCATAGGGAACCTTAGGCACCATTTTACCAACATATGTCAATACGAACACCATTTTTTATCATTAATCATAATTGTAGGCAATACACTAATTACACTACAATTTATAGATTTATCGTATAAAAAAGTCTAAGATTTTTTTCTTTGCATTTTTTAAATTAAATTTATGGTATGAAGAATAGGTATAAATCATTCAATTATATATTATAGTTATTATAAATAAATAAATATACAGGGTGTCCCACCGTTACGGGACCTGAAAGAAACTGTTATAACGCAAAAAGTTTAAAAGTAGGATAAAAACAAATACACCATTAAAAAGAAGGTAAAAGATTGATTTCAATTATATATCTATATTCGTGATACTGCAATTATTAACTAAATATAAGTTTGCTTCGAATCCTTAATAATGGATATTTGGACAAGAGACCATCTTACTCAGTACGGTAGCGTAGCCGAAGCACAGAAACCTATTTGTTGGATATTTAAAAAAAATGTGCACCGAAAAAACCTAACAACATTGCAGAATTTTAAATATATCATAACTCAAGAAATTAATTCAATCACACCCAAGCATTGACAAAAGTGATGAATAGCATGAATGTTCAAGAATGAATGGAGATAATCTGAAATAATATGTAAAACAATCTAATCTACGTAAATTAAAATTTTATCCTCTTTTAAATGGTGTATTTGTTTTTCATTCTACTTTAAAGGTCCTCTCCAGGCTCCGGGAAAAAAATAAGTTTATTACATAATATTGAAGAACTAAGGTCTACGATCATTATTCCGAAAACCGCATACAATTCGGTTCAGTATATATTTTATTATTTACTTTTAAAGTTTTTTAATACTCTGTGATCAACAATCGAGCGAATCTCCAACCTGACGCTGAGAAAGAAGATTGTACACTCTTTGTTTTGATTCCAAAATTAGATTTTTAAACAAACAATACGTTTTTGGCCTTCTTTTAAGATATTAATTGTTTCTAATAGTATATAAACGTTTCTATAATAAGTTTATCTGAATTTGAACCTTTAAACGAATAATAATAGAATTATTAAACCAAATACTTGGTTGACAATCAAAACAAATGGTGTACATTCTTCTTCTTCAGACTGAAAATTAGAAAGTCGGAAGTAAAGTAGGTTTTGTAGAGTTTGGATTATAAAAATCTTTAAAAGCATATAAAATTGAAAATATGCTATCAAATTTTATGGGGTTTGCAGTAAAATGATAAGAAACATTAACCTCGTTGATTTAAGCAATAAAAAAATTTGCTTGGAGGGGACCTTTAAAACTTTTTGAGTTGTAACATTGTCTTTCGGGTCCCGTAACGGTGGGACACCCTGTATAAATATTCTTGATATTTATCCCTAGTGCTCATAACCATGATAAATCATAACAATATACTACTTACCTAATTGTAAAATTTAATATAGCTTTTTATATATTTTTAAATTTCTACAATTGTGTTTTTTTCATCATTTTATTTAAATTATATTTTAAGTTAATTTATTTATATTACTTAATTTAATCATATAGGTACTTACAATCATTATTCTAATTGTTTATCAGTTATAATTCATATAATATAAACTTACTTTCATTTAAAAAATCCTTTCCTTAATTCTCTATTACCGAAACAAATATTCATTTCTTTTATTTACTCTTTCTTAAATAAACTACAAACAACTGTATATATTGGACATGACTTCTAGAAATCACTGCACTCGAGTCATTTCTAAACGCCGGAAGCCGCCAAATTTCTTCGTATAGGATGATATTATTAGAAACTTTCAGAAAGTAATGGCCGATTTGAATGGGTATATTTATATTATTCACGGTCATAACTTTACGGTCTAATCTCCATGCAAACATCTTTATCTAACTCAAGTACGTGCATTCATTTAAAATGTTATACTGGTTTAAAAATAGCTACATAGGTAGCTTTTTTAATCAGTAAAAAGTAACTACCTAGGTATTTTAACCGGAAACTTATCCTTTAAATTCGATATAGGTACACTGCAATATTTAGTAATAAAAGTATCGCATTTTTAATTATGTAGAATACCTCAAGATGAGTACGTATGATGGTTTACACTTTCTGAAAAAAACTGTAAACGATACGTAGTGTATCGAATAACATTTAAATGAGGTATCTGCATAGATACCTACCTAATTAAGATGAATTGGAGACTAGTATAAGGAAGTGACTTGCCATTATCCCAATAAAAGTATTAGATAATATTGATTAAACACTGATACAATTAATAAAAATAAGTATTGATTGTCATATTTAAAATTTTATTAAATCTCGATCATCTAACTCAATATTATAAATTTATCATAGAATATTATTTTGATTGGTTAATATAACAGACAGACAAACCTGGAGGAAAACAAAACCTCCCTTAGTATACTTAATGAAATTAATATTGTTATGAAATGTACCTATAATATCGCCCTTATGCCACAGGAAAATAAGGGCGATAATAGTGAGGTAGGTTTCTTATTCCCCGGAAGTTATTTTAACGCCAATCTGTTGAGAAAAGAGGAATGTTGTTTATTGATAGGCGGTCTTCTATAAGCTTTAAATTAGACAGAAAAACTTAACAGTTTATCCCTAAAGCTCGGAAATGAAGAGGAGTATATTGTTTGCATTTAGAACGTTAATATACTTAGTAGCTAATAAGTTTAACTTAAATATAAACTTTATTAAGCCTTTTCTAAGTTATAGGTATTATTTGAATGGGAAAATCCTCCAGAAAGAAAACTAATTACGGTGGTATATTTTGACCCGGAGAGTAATTTAATATATTTATTATCTTTGAGAAAGTTCATTAGATAAAGAACTGAAGAATAATCTTGGTTTATTGTGGTTTCATATTTTCGACTTTTTTATTTGAACCGTAGATAACAAAATGTGAAAAATGATAACCATTAACCAGTAAACTATGATGATAATATTTACATTAAATGATAGCCAGTATACATTGATGATACAATTTAAATAAAATAATAACCAGAATACGTAGAAGAATATGATTTACATTAATGATAGAATTTGAATGTAAATAATAAAATGTGAATGATAAAATATTAATGTAGAAACAAATGTTCCACATAAATAACAATATTTAGTTGGTATTTATTGACCCAGTGAGTAATTTAATATATTTATTATCTTTTAGAAAGTTAATTAAATAAAGAACGGAAGAATTATAGTGGTTTCATATTTTAGACCTTTTTTTTATTTGAAACGTAGATTTTATTGAACGGTACAAAATGTGAAAAATGATAATCAGGAAACTATGATGATAAGATTAAATAAGATTAAACATTAAATATAGAATTTGGGTGTAAATTATATATATGTCAATGATAAATTTGATATAAATGATAAAAATTGAATGTAAACGGTAAAATTTCAATATAAATGATTAAAATTATATGTAAAAGCTATTAATGTAATTGAAAAAGATTCAATTATAGATGATAAAAATTTCAATGTCAATGATTAAATGTAATTTTCAAATTTAAGGGTAGAGGATTATTTTGAAATTAGAATACCTATATAGAAACATCTATAAGTAATCAAATAAACAAATTACATGTAAAATAGTCAGCACTAAAACTAAATTGAAAGTTAAAAATAAGAATACACATACACATATGTTAACATTTTATGTTCAATGTTCAATACTAGGTATATGTATGTATATATAGCACTTAGATATTATCATGAACAATATGATGTCGTATGATATATAGAAGTAAAATCTAATATCAGATTGATGCGAAAATTAAATGTTTTCCAATAAGATTATCAAAATGATAAGAAAATGATAAAATAGTTTTAAAAGGCAAAGGAATTAGCTATTTCTAATATATAGTAATGCTTATATTTTAAATTGACCACTGTATTAATATTTAATAATAAAAATTATTTTACGCATTAATAATAATTAAAACACGTATATTTATTAATTTATTGATATATTTGAAATATGCATATACCCAGAGAAAAAAGTTATGGTGGGGTCATAGAAGATTATGATGAAACCCCTCCTAATCTTCTATGGCCCCACCATAATTTCCCCTCTTAATCTTCGATGGCCCCACCATAACTTCTCAGATTAAATTTATGGTTGGGCCATATAAGATTAAGATGGAGGGATGATCGATAATCTTCGATGGCCCCACCATAACTTCTCAGATGCATCTCTCAGTCTCATTTCCACTCGGTAAATTAGAGACATAATAGGTATTCATTTAACCACACTCTTTGATTGGTTATTTCCTACAGTAATAATACTTAATGAACTCAGATTTGTATCTATAATGATACTTAAATATGTCACAATAAGGTTTCGATACCATTAGGGTGATTATGGTGGGGTTATCGGAGATTGGGAGGGGATAATCCTCTATGTTCCCACCGTGTCTCCTTTTGAGATTATTTTCAAAGTCTTAAAATGAATGAAACCTATAATTAAATCCTCTATAGTGAATCGGAGTCTTGGGTAATGAAGTAGCCTCTATAGTGAACAAACTTTATTTAATCTGCCATGATCAAGGCCATCTATGGCAAGCTAAAGAAAATGTGTTAACTATAGAAGCTACTTCATTACTGAGGACTCTACAGGACTATACAGGATTTCATTATAACGGAGTTCTACTGCACATAATATTGCTATTTAAATTTTCGATTAATTTTATATATTAAAATAACTAGCAATTCTAATTGAATAAATAAATATTTTTTAAATATTACCAGTATGTATCAATAAACCATCTCAAATTAAATATTAAAACAAATTTATTGTATACAACTAGTATGAAAAACTAAATACAGGAGAGTAATTAGTAGAGATTTATTAGTGCGTCAGTTTTTTGATTGGGAATACGTCATGCATCTTACATGTGCAAAAACTAGTAGAGAAAATACCTCAGCATTTCCTTTTTATCGCTCCCTTAGCTCTAATATGACGGCTACTCTCCTACCAGATGTTTATAACCCGTCAAAAAGGCCACTCTACAACATCAAACTAATTAAATCAACCCCTAAAACCCTTCCACCAATCACAGTACAGTATTTCAATACCATGACGTCGAAGAACCAATCACAGTTCGTGATAATAGGATCCTACTCTCCGTTTGGCGCGCAAAGTATGACGTCACGCGTAGCGCTGGCAACTGGTTATCATTTTCCCCCTCTGGCACTGTCATATTTAATTATCACTCCAATTTGGTCGGGTCTGTCAGATGTGCACGTCAGAGTACCTAAATGAGGCATGGATAAACTAATGTCAAACATTTCTAAGAGACACAAGGGACTGTACGACAATAAAGAGAAACTCTTTCTAAACCACCATGGTATGACAGAAGCACAATTAATTGTCTACACAGTAAACAAATAAGCAGATGAACTTCAGATTAGGGTAAGTTACGAATTATCGGTCAGTTCCACATCTTCGGTCGTATATAAGAAAAAACGGTTTAATAATTTAAATAATTATTGTTATATCATTTTTTCTTAAACGACCGAAGAAGTGGAACTGACTGATAATTTGTAACTTCCCTAATCTGCTATAATTAATGTTAACAGTCAACTTTTCTAAAAAAAACAATAATTCTAATTCAATAACTACATTTATAACATTTATTATTTAGAATAAGTGGTTTGAAGTTAAGAAAGCAAAGACAGTTTTTTGTTTGCTATAATAGCAATGTACCTCGCTATTATTCCTTTACCTCGCTATTATTCCTTTACCTCGCTATTATTCCTTTACCTCGCTATTATTCCTTTACCTCGCTATTATTCCGTTACCTCGCTATTATTCCTTTACCTCGCCATTATTTGCTTTACCTCGCTATTATTCCTTTACCTCGCTATTATTCCTTTACCTCGCCATTATTTGCTTTACCTCGCTATTATTAGCTTTACCTCGCTATTATAAATTATGAATGTGTAGAGCATATATTTGCTAATAAAATAAACTTTGTTGATAATAATTTGTATATTATAGTTGTGTTTGTGAAGCGAATGAGAACAGAAATAGTGTGGAGATACATATATTAATTAATTCGGTTTAATTTCATTTTGCAGTATCAAAATTTTAACTATTTATTATTAGAATGAATTTAAAAAAAATTAAATTAAAGTTTCACAATATTCTACTATTGAAATTTATCTTATTTAGTCTCGTGTTTTCTTTCCTTTTACAGTAGAATACCCTTTCTTCTTCCTTTCTCTCCTCCCCTTCTTTTCTCCCCCTTTTCCCCTTCCTTTCCCTCTTCCTCTTCCATTCCCTCCCCCCCCCCTCTTCCCCAGGACAAGGGGCTAGGCACCGTATCATATCCCCCCCAATGGGGACTAAAAGCTTCTCCACGGGGTACAGCAGATAGCACCTAGTGATAACAGATGTAGGTAACTGATAATGTGAATAACACCCCTAAAAACTTCAACCATCTATTGAAAATGTGTTGGTATAACTAATCTTTAGTTTGTTTAAATATTTTGTGTATACGATAAATAATACGCGTTTCTGATATTTAACCATACTGTAGTAAAAACAGTTCTATTTTGTCAAGTGCTACTGTAATATCCAATGTGTTTCATTTCAGATAAGAAAAAATTTAACAGATTACAATAAAAACTTTTTTCAATAATATTAAAATGTCCAAAATGCTTCCTTGTTGAGATTTAGATACCCTGATTCTATGGTATGTTTTGATATTCATAGGGAATTTCTCATGTAATATACATAACTAGTAATTATATTAATCTATGATTTAAGATGCCGTAATTTTCAATTCCAATTCAGGATGGTTTAACCTTCTGTGACATTTTGACGTCGAGTCCACGGTAAGAGAAGATGAAAATATCACAGGATACTGGGGAAAGCGTATATCAAATATAGACAACGTGTTAAAGCTTAAAGTTCAAGATACTTAGTTAAATAGTGACAATCTTCCGCTGTAAATGTAGAACTTCCGAACAGATGGGCGGTGAATCCGACACGTTTCTGACCCTTGGCTAAGTACCTACCTAGTTACTCGCCGGAAACTCTAGCCACTGCTACCTACCAAACAAAAATTATAATAACTATAAAAACTAGGAGAATTGGTAATTCAAAATCAATAGATTTTTATTCGTTACTATTACTTAACGGTCACTACCTATAAACAAATCTCTCTGTTATAAATAAAAATCAAGAAATTATATTTGTAGAATCTAAAAAATGGCGTACAGGTTGAGATTCAGAAAGCAATTTGGTCTGGGATTAACAGCTTCAACAACACATTTTATGTTTATATTTCATTAAGAATCGGCAAAGATGGAGAGATACCTAACAGCTTGAGTTCCGGTGTTACTTATTTTGGTGACTACTGAGCCATGGTATCCCGCCTGGTTTCAGAAACGTCATTACTTTGCCTAAACAAAAGGAAGAGCTCCTATAGGTTCCGATTTTGTTTAAATTTATGAATAATCGGTAAGGGATTATTTTTCTTGTTATATATCAGTAAAATAGATAAAACAACGTATTAATTTTATATGCATGCTTGGGTAAGTTATATTTTAATGCCTGGTTAGTCATTTTTAACTCTTCTGCAATAGACCTTTTTTTTATCGGAATCGGGGTTATATATTTGATAAATTTACAAAATTATATGGAACTATTTAGAAATTTTAGTTATAATAAAATATAATCTACTATGTTAAGCAATACCTAAAATATAAATTTTCAAATTTACAAGCATATGATTTAGGTATCCTTCAAAAATTCAAAGCACTATTCAGTTTCAGAACTAGGCTACCTATCTACACACAATTAGACAATAGACTTAGACTTAAAAAGTGACTACGAAAGCTCATCCTGAGACACATATGGGTGTTTGGTTGAAAGTGCAGGTCGTATTTCTTCACCAAAAGTAGAAAAACCTCACAGAAGTAGGTAGGTAAGTAGAAAAAAAAGCTGTGCAACACTCACGGCAAGATGGACGGAAGTTGGGGAATGATTAACTCATCTCGAGAAGAACAAACGGAAGCTGTGAGAGAGAATTAAGGAGATTTAGAATTAAATGAATGATAAACATTATCAGCCTTTAGAAAATATTTTCTATCAATATTACACTGTTTAACATTTAACATTGAAGATCATATGAATCTTCCGTAAATTAGATTTAGGTGTAGGTACGTGTTTCAATTTTGTAGCATTTTATTAAATCTTCTTAATATTCTTCTATCCGTTAACTATTTAGATAATTATTTGGTAAAAGATTGAGACACTCTCCCACAGCATTTCACATATCTATTCCTAATTAGGTATATTTTGATGACTCAATTAGATAGGCATTTACTAATTAGTACCTACCTCAAGATTATACTCTTCCTAGATAATTAATATTTTGATTTACAAAGTGAATAGATACTAATATAAACTTAATTATTTTTCTAATAGTTAATTAATAATTATTATATTCTTGTAGTATCGAAAATTTTAATTCCCGTATATATTAGGTAAATTTTTTTTTTCATCATCACTGTTAAATAAGTATACACGATATCTTATTCATACCTATAACATTTTAAATATTTTCATCAATGTGTAGCTTATATAAGAATTATATATAAACTCCACTAGCATTCCACAAAAATTATTCAAGAAGTTATTAGGAATAATTAAGATGTTTTACGTTTTTCATGGAATCGCCGCACGATACCTTGTTCTTCATCACGCACCATGTTATCGCGGCGTGAGGTGGCATTTCTCTGCGTAACCTTTATACTACCGGGTAAATACTTAGCCCACTATGAAAGGGCTAGGATAGACCCACCTGGTCATTAATAGGTCTGTAACTGACTTTAGTGTGGTCTGTTGAAGGGGCTACTTTGGACTTAATTTGTCTATTTTAATTATTGACTGAGAAATTCGAGTGTATGATCATGATGGGGCCATAGAAGATTGGAAGATATCTCACTTTTAATCTTCTATCGCCCCACCATAATTTTCTTTCTGGGAATAATCTATAGTAACTATAATTATATAATACATTTATCGATAATTTCAATTAAAGTGAAAAATTCTTCGATCTGAACTAGGTACACTAAAATTATATGCGAAAATTAATTAATTTAATTTATTCATTACAAAGCTTATTTAACTAATTTAAATATATACTAATCACAAAGAATATATGATATTAAAAAAATAATACGATTAATACTTAAAATCGTAGTACGATCATGTACTGAAATAAATAACATTTAAATAACTTCAATAATATAGAGTTATTGGAGATTATTTTATATTAGTGTATGATTCACTTTATCAGAATGACGTAAAACTGACGTCAATATCAAACTAGGGTAAATTGCGAATTTTCGGTCAGTTTCACATCTTCGGTCATATAATAAAAAACTATATTATAATTTAAATTCAATTCTAATTGGTATCCATGATACTTACTGGTTTCATGGATACCAATTAAAATTAAAATAAAATTATAATTATTAGGTATATCGGGTTTTCTTACTATATGACCGAAGATGTGGAACTGACCGAAAATTCGTAACTTACCCTACTATATCCTCTAAGATAATCTCTTTTTATTTTTCTAAGTCACATCTAAGTAATTACAGTTTAATATTTTATCTGGAGGCTTTAAGACATTAATATGAAAGTACTTTAATTTAATTCTAAACTTTTACCTAAAGACATGAAATTGATAAAATATATTTTATTTGGATGAAATAAAATGGGATCTTTAGGACCCCTACCAAATTTAATTTGAATTGTTTTATATGTATTTTTGTCCATAGAATCTGGAAATCAGAACTGTTTTTTGTAGAAATTAATACTTTTTGAGATATGAGGGTTTAAAGTTGAAATTGAGAATTTAGAAAAATACTCTTGTTTCCATTGAAATTACTCAAATATTATAGATTTTTTACATGAAACTGTAATGTAGCTTATTGTATCCGCTAGTTTGTTGTACTGCAAACCTCATGATTGATTAATGACCTGACATGGAGGCTCGAGGGGCGGCACGCCCCCCCCCCCCCTAAATATCTCCAGTTTCAGTGATATTTTCCATTTATTACTTCAATACTGAAATAAATGCAATAGGGGGCATGCCGCCCCTCACGTCCCCTGCCAGGTCATTATATAATAATGAAGTGTACAGTACAGCAAACTAGCGGATACAAGAAACTACATTACGGCTATCTCTGACTCACATTGGTCAAAAAGCATGTAAAATTAGTTTTTTTAGAGTTCTCAATCCTTTAAATTCGAAGCCTAATATCTCTAAGTATTATTTTCTACAAAAAACGGTTAGGATTTTTGGATTATACCTATGGACAAAAATACACAGAAAGAATTAATTTAAATTAAATTTGGTAGGGGTCGTCAAATGGGAAATATCAACAAAATATCTATTTTACTTCATATCCCATTTCCTCACACTATCCACACACTATATCTCCAGTCTCCGCACTATCCACACACTATATCTCCAGTCTCCGCACTATCCACACACTATATCTCCAGCCTCCACACTATCCACACACTATATCTCCAGTCTCCACACTATCCACAGTCTATCGCCACAATATCCCCGCAGTTTACTCAGAGTGTTAATTACTTCATATTTTCTCATCAGTGTATATTTGATGAGTAATTTAACTTGGAGAGTATATAGATACAGTGATACAGTGATGTGATATTTTGAATAGATACAGTGATGCAGTGATGTGATATTTTGAGTAGATACAGTGAATTGACTCCCATCTCAGTAGTGATACATTGAATCAAAGATAATATTATATTAATTTTGGATACTATCAACAATTGACGATTATTATTTTGATTTAAGAAAATGCTATTTGACCTACGTCTTAAACCGTCTAATTCCCCTTGTCATAGAGGGATTTAAGACGTGGGACAAGACGTGAAACGGGGGACATCAGAGGTCCCTCTGTCCCACGTTTAACCCAACATCTTACAGACGTGGGACAGAGTGGGACATCCATCTTCTGTCCCAAACCCCTTTCGGGTAAATGGGGTATATATATCACAATATATAAAAAAATACTAGTGTTCATTAAGTCTAGGTACCAAATTAGATATTCTTCAAATCATTAATAGTACAGATAAAAAAAATTATTAATCGATGGAGAGAAATGATTTTTCCTGTGATATTAAGAGAATATCCCAGGCAAGAAGAATTTATTCCAGGATATTAAGGGAATATCCCAGGAAAGAAAGATTTACTCCTGCGACGGTTCTAGGAAATTTCGGTCTCAGGAAACTCTGTTTCGGAAAACTCTGTTTCAGTTTATAATGAACAATAATCGAAAAAGTTGAAACTATGAGAACTAAATTGTGCTATAGATTATTTATTAGTAATTTTGACATGTTTTGATAATTATTTAACATAAGATTTGAGCGGAAAATTAGGTCTCGAAAATGTCGGTTGAGGTACAAATAAAAACTTATCGATTAGATTTAACATTCTGCTTTAATGTAGTCTATATAAAATGTGTTAATGCCTGTTAAAAGCATCACCCGTACATTGTGTGTTTGAAAATATAAATACTGAAAAGTAGCAAGAAATTTGCTTAGTCAGTAGAATGATTTTGAACTGTGTTGATTTTAAATAGGAAATAATGAAACTCAGTAATAAAACTTTTCTCAACTGTTTTAGTCAATGAAGACTGATGTTACAAATAGCATTAAACAATAATATAATTTCAGTAACATTAAAAAATAATATCAGAGTTAAATCATAAACTTTAGCCTTCAAAATTTAATAATTGAGACATAGTATGCTAACAAAATTTGATGTTCATAAAGTATATAAGACTATGTAGACTTAAATTAAAGAGAACATATACAAAAACAATGATAATAATGTAAATAGGAAGATTCAAACTATTGTTTAAATAAACAAACGTTTAAAATAAAACAATCTAATTTTTGAGTTTTTCAATGACTAAGGCGATTTTCAATGACTAACAAAATTAAAAAAAAACTAGATTTTACATGTCTGTATTATAAACAAATCAATTAATTAATTTAACCAGGCATGTTTAGAGACCGAATTTCCGAAACCGAATTTTCCAGATTGAATTTTCCGAGACCGCATTTTCCGGCCACCTCCTTGTATATTCCCTTAATATCCCATAAATAAATACCAGGGTTAAACCAGGTTAGAATATGACCTGTTAACGTTCCTCTCCTCAACCTTGCCAAGTTTACCTGCCCATTTGTTTACCTGAAGTGTTTACAGTGTTCACATCAGAGCGAGAGGAGTAAACAATGTGAACCAGAGAGTGTAAACAAGTGAGGGGGAAATGGACTTTTTCGCAATGTAGGAATTAGTGAATAAGAGAAATAATAATAATTCATAAGGGGATATGTGGTAGTGATTATTATTAGTTAATGGGGGAATTAAATAATTAACATGATAAATACACTAATTAATAAACCGACATACACAATTATCGAAAATAATTACCGTACAATAAATGGAATTATCGTATATAAAATAAATTATCGTGAATTTACAGTTATTGAACATTTAAAATAAAATTTATTATTTAATGATATATAGGTATGTATATTGTCGGAAAAATAAACTTGTTCATATTCATTGTATGAAAGAACATTAGTTTTATTCTATTCATTCCACCCAACAATTTTTTTGATAGTTCTTATAACAGAACATAAAAAGGGTATAGTAGAATATACAGTACGGTGGAGCTATAGAAGAATATAGTGGGCATTTACACTCAATCTTCTCTCTCAATCTCCTATGGCCCCACCATACCTTACCCTCTCAATCTCCTATGGCCCCACCATACCTCCCCTCTCAATCTCCTATGGCCCCACCATACCTCCCCCTCTCAATCTCCTATGGCCCCACCATACCTCCCCTCTCAATCTCCTATGGCCCCACCATACCTTCCCCTCTTAATCTCCTATGGCCCCACCATACCTTCCCCTCTTAATCTCCTATGTCCCCACCATACCTTCCCCTCTTAATCTCCTATGGCCCCACCATACCTTCCCCTCTTAATCTCCTATGTCCCCACCATACCTTCCCCTCTTAATCTCCTATGGCCCCACCATACCTTCCCCTCTTAATCTCCTATGTCCCCACCATACCTTCCCCTCTTAATCTCCTATGGCCCCACCATACCTCCCCTCTCAATCTCCTATGGCCCCACCATACCTTCCCCTCTTAATCTCCTATGGCCCCACCATACCTTCCCCTCTTAATCTCCTATGTCCCCACCATACCTTCCCCTCTTAATCTCCTATGGCCCCACCATACCTTCCCCTCTTAATCTCCTATGTCCCCACCATACCTTCCCCTCTTAATCTCCTATGGCCCCACCATACCTCCCCTCTCAATCTCCTATGGCCCCACCATACCTTCCCCTCTTAATCTCCTATGGCCCCACCATACCTTCCCCTCTTAATCTCCTATGTCCCCACCATACCTTCCCCTCTTAATCTCCTATGGCCCCACCATACCTTCCCCTCTTAATCTCCTATGTCCCCACCATACCTTCCCCTCTTAATCTCCTATGGCCCCACCATACCTTCCCCTCTTAATCTCCTATGTCCCCACCATACCTTCCCCTCTTAATCTCCTATGGCCCCACCATACCTTCCCCTCTTAATCTCCTATGTCCCCACCATACCTTCCCCTCTTAATCTCCTATGGCCCCACCATACCTCCCCTCTCAATCTCCTATGGCCCCACTATACCGTTTCTCACACTCTAACCGTTGGGTTATCACATGTGGTTGCTTCCTTTTCAGTTTTTTGTACTTATTTCAGATTTCATCTGTGAGAACAATTCAATTTTAGGGTTAAACCACAGGGGTTGGGATGGTAGGTAGGTACCATTATTGGGTAAGCTCCGAGTTATCGAACAACTCTAAATTTTCGATCAAATGAAATCGAAAACAATTATACAATTATCGTATCCATGATACGATAATTGCCCAATCTATGAACGTATATCTGGTACTATTTTGTTTTATTCATTGTATTAATCTTTTTACATCATATATGTACAGTGGATAAATTTAATGATAAATATATTAATATTGGTCGAATATCCTCGTGAATAACCGTCGGGAGGCGGAGCTTATGAAAAAGAGGAGGAGCTTGAAATTTAAACTGCTTTGTAGTCTTCAGATTTTATATCAAAAAATATATGAATTGCGATTACGATTTCATACTTTAGTTTATATAAATAATATTAATTTGAGGAGGAATTGTTGAAAAAAGTACCTATAGAGATTATTGTTTTTTTTTAACGTAACATTTTTCAACATTATCGTAACAAATTCTAAGTACCTATTTACTCGATAACTAAATATGTATATCTCTTTCAATATATAAATTTAACTACCTATTTAACCACATATATAACTTTCTATATAAGTACTTATCTCAATTACAACATTGCTATTTAAAGAGGTAAATAAATTACAGGTGTAGCTGGAGTTTGACCTCACCTGCCCACTGATTAGATTGATATAGTCACACCTGGCTAGGATATATCTTTGACCTACTGACTTATCTTATCTAGGGGTGATTTATGAGATATCGGACAGTTACACTTTATCGATCATATAAGAAAAAACAATTTAATTTAACTCGTATTTTAATTGGTATCCATGATACCTGTAGGTATCATGGATACCAATTCAAATAAAATGTTTAATAATTATTATATTCTTTTTTCATATATGACCGAAAAAGCGTAATAGTTCAATAACTAGGACCTTACCCTAAATAGGTAGGTATAATTAGTATAAATAATATGATCTTTAGTTTGTAAACTATATATAATTTTATTAATTTAATTTTATTCAATAATGCAAAGTGCATAGATATATTTGAATACATATACGTTACAATGTATTAATAGTTTTATATATCATTTCAATGTATCTGTACTGCGATTAAGAATTGATTGCAGTGATGTCACAGGTCATATATAGTGACCTCTGGTGGTCAAGGATATATAGGATAACTATATATAGGATAACTATATAGGATAACTATATAGGATAACTATATAGGATAACTACTATATATAGGATAACTATATATAGGATAACTATATAGGATAACTATATATAGGATAACTATATAGGATAACTATATATAGGATAACTGTATATAGGATAACTGTATAGGATAACTATATATAGGATAACTATATAGGATAACTATATAGGATAACTATATAGGATAACTATACATAGGATAACTATATATAGGATAACTATATATAGGATAACTATATATAGGATAACTATATAGGATAACTATATAGGATAACTATACATAGGATAACTATACATAGGATAACTATACATAGGATAACTATACAAAGGATAACTATATATATAGGATAACTATATATAGGATAACTATATAGGATAACTATACATAGGATAACTATACAAAGGATAACTATACATAGGATAACTATACATAGGATAACTATATAGGATAACTATACATAGGATAACTATACATAGGATAACTATACATAGGATAACTATATATAGGATAACTATATAGGATAACTATATATAGGATAACTATATATAGGATAACTATAAATAGGATAACTATATATAGGATAACTATAAATAGGATAACTATAATAGGATAACTATATATAGGATAACTGTATATAGGATAACTATATATAGGATAACTATAAATAGGATAACTATATATAGGATAACTATAAATAGGATAACTATAAATAGGATAACTATATATAGGATAACTATATATAGGATAACTATAAATAGGATAACTATATATAGGATAACTATAAATAGGATAACTATATATAGGATAACTATATATAGGATAACTATAAATAGGATAACTAACTATATATAGGATAACTATAAATAGGATAACTATATATAGGATAACTGTATATTGGATAACTATATATAGGATAACTATAAATAGGATAACTATATATAGGATAACTATAAATAGGATAACTATATATAGGATAACTGTATATAGGATAACTATATATAGGATAACTATAAATAGGATAACTATATATAGGAT
>CANNZV010005879.1:0-22699 GCA_947561585.1 Caprella mutica | reverse complement strand
GTCATGAGTTGGGTCACGCCCTGGGTCTCTACCACTCCCAGGTACAGAACTCCATCATGAGTCCCTACCTGAACATTCACGTACCACTCACCTTCACACTACCACCCGATGATGTCGCCGCTATTCAGGATCTTTACGGTAACATGCGAGTGTAGCTATTATTGGGCTAAAATATCTACTCAATTTTAATTAAGTAACACAATTATCTGTCGGTTTCACATCTTCGGTCTTCTAAAAAACTGACACAATAATTGAAATATATAATTATATTGTATTTTTTTCTCATATGGCCGAAGATGTGAAACCGACCGATAATTCGTTACTCGCCCTACTATATTTTTTCTATTATTGATAAAAAAAATTTGGAGCTTACTTATACTAATAATTTTTTATAAGTCTCATTTATTTTTATTTAGTTAGTCCTAAAATGTACTTTAAAGTACTACTCAATATCAGGTGTGAATGAACATTACAACTCTACGGGGGAGGAGTTACCGACCCCATCGATCCCAGAGACCCCCAATGAGGTACTCCCCGTTGAACCAACGTACGACCCCCTCCCCACTCACACACCCAATGAATGCGACACAAAGTATGACGCAATCAGCGTCATAAGGAGGGGCATTTACGTCTTTCGTGGAAAGGTACTACATTTTAAGATGCATCTTAAGTTATCTAGTTGCAACTGGGATTAAAGTAGAAATAAACTTTATGTCTCAAGTCGATTTTCTCATCGAAATATGTTATCTAATTTCAAATATTTGGAGAAATCATTTCAACAAAATTAGCTTTTTTTGTTAAACATTCATTGTTGGTAAAGTTTCTAATTATAATCGTTAGTTTCAAACTGTTTCAGTATTTCTGGCGCATGGACGAAGGTAGAACGAAGACCTACGACCCAGTTGAGATCAGCCACTTCTGGTACTGTCTACCTAGTAACATTACTCACATTGATGCTGCCTATGAGAAACCTACTGGCAACAGTATTGTCTTCTTCAGTGGTGAGTAGGAAATGACTATTATGCAGAACATACATATATATGCAAAATCTGTTGATAAAGAGTCAGTAGATACAGAATCTGTAGATACAATCTGTAGAAACCGAATTTGTAGAAACAAAATTTGTAGATGCAGAATCTGTAGATGCAGAATCTGTAGATGCAGAATTTGTAGAAACAGAATTTGTAGATGCAGAACCTGTAGAATTTGGATAATATGGACACTACTGCGCTACATATTCGAGTAAAAGTACAATAGTAAAGAATTAGTTATTCTGTTCACTATGGTTTAATTTCTTCCTGATTGAGAAGAATCCATTTCTATTGTAAGTGCATGACTTATTTAAAGTAAAATTGCTACACATGTTGTAGACTTGTAATTCAAAATTACCTGTTCGTTTCCACTAACTCTTCTTGCATTTCAGGTCGAAACTACTACATCTGTAGTGGCAATGACCAGCTAACTGAGTCAGGTCCACTGAGGAAGTTAGGGCTTCCTGACTCATTGCAGAAGATAGATGCAGCTTTTGTGTGGGGTCACAATACCAGAACTTATTTCATGGCCAACACCATGTATTGGAAGTAAGTACCAACACCATGTATTGGAAGTAAGTACTAACACCATGTATTGGAAGTAAGTACCAACACCATGTATTGGAAGTAAGTACCAAAGATACGGTACTGAAATTAGCTTAATACAATATATTCTGAAAGTAATAATAACTATGAGTCAAGGTATTGGTTTTAGGTACTGTACTTTGTATTTTTCTGTCTTGCTATTTTAGTAGTTGCCAGACATTTTTTTGACAGGACACACTCTAATATACCTAGTATGTGTATTGGGAGGCGTGTCAAGTCATTAAACAATCATGAAGTGTGCATTTTAACAAACTAGCGGATACAACTAACTACATATAGGCCATTTATGTTGAGTATGTTAATATCACCTTTACGATAATTCGTCGACGTAACGTCCTTCCAATTAAATGTCCTGTCGACGAAACGTCAGCACTGTGCAGTGGTGCACACCATTTTGGTAGTTATATATAAATAGAGCAGCGAATTCTCATTTTTCGCATTTACTCAATCTGCTGACATTCCTAAATGTTACTCATCTAATATTTCTACTCAGGTTTGACGAGTCTATCAATCACGTGGAGTTGGACTACCCCCGGGACATGAAGATGTGGAGGGGTGTGCCTTATGGGAGTATAGATGCTGCCTTTAAGTACAATGGTGAGCATTCATACTAACCATCTTATACTTTGACACTAATGGAAGATATTTTGATTCTTAAGTATGCTTCAGTGTGCTATTATTTTCACCATTATTTATCCATTTCTCTTCAAATTCATCTTTTGAATTACACTTTTCACCGCTTCACTTATTGATCACCACTCCTCTCAATCTCCACCACTCCTCTCACCCTCCTCTCCATTGCAGGCACCACTTATTTCTTCAAGGGTAAGCAGTTCTGGGAGTTTGATGACCTTAGGATGAAGGTTCGCCCCAAGAGTCCCCTCCTATCTGCCCCGTTCTGGATGGGGTGTCCAGAAAACCTCGCCAACAACCCCAACCCAGGTAGTATGAGCACTAGTGCTTGTTCTGGTGCTAGTGCTAGTGCCCTATTACTCTTCCTAGCACTGCTAGTTTCTCATCTAAGTGCTAGTAGGTAGATGTGTATACTTTCTTATGTTTATTTATTTATTAGATTCTGTTAAGGGCCGTACACACGTAGAGTTTTTTAAGTCTTTCTACCAGATTTTTGCTAAGCTCCTCCTACTTTTTACACAAGATTTTTGAATCATGTAAGAAAAAATAGATGTAATTATTACTTATTATAGTTGGTATCCATGATACCTGCAGGTATCATGGATACCAACTAAGTAAATTATAATTATATCGTTTTTTCTTATATTCTCGTTGAAAAAGTAGGAGGAGCTTAGCAAAAAGTCTGGTGGAAAGACTTAGAAACCCTACGTGTGTACGGCCCTTAAAAGTATAGAAATTATATAGACTGCTCTCTGTATCATAATATAAATACTTAGCAATGATGTGATTCTATGTGGCATTATTAAATAGATAAATTAAATAGATATTACTCTTAAAGGACAATATTAGTGACTAAATTCAAAATTATAGTAGCTACTAAATTATTGAATTATTTCTCAATTTAAGAAGCCAATTCAACCTTTAAGAATAAGTATAAAATATGTTTTCAGAACCAAACCCTAGTTGCCTAGTATTATTTGGTTAGTTTTTTTTTTGGCTGGTATTTGTATAAATAGATTTATGCCTAGCTTTCACTTTATCGTTAATTTCCACTGCCAAGCAATGATAATTATTAGCATAATAAATCCTTTTCAGTAATTAATTAATAAAGTAATAATTATGCATTAATTTGTTACTCTATTTCAGTTACAAATTCTCTTGAATTATTAGTTTCGTATTATTTAGCTTTAACAAACTATTCTTGCCGTCTATATGTCACTATATTAAGATTTCATTACTTTGTATCTATTCATTAATGTAAGTTATTTTTGTAACTAAATAATATAGCATTGTTGAGTGTTTAGTTTGTAGTAAGAATTATTTGTTCTACCCGTGTATTCAAAAATGTATAAATGTATGTTTAAATGTATTCAAAAACATTTTTAATGTAATCAAGTTCAAACATGTTTTAACAAATTCAAACACATTCAACGACGTCAAACATGTTTTTGACGAGTTCAAACATGTTTTTGACGAGTTCAAACATGTTTTTGACTAGTTCAAACATGTTTGTGACGAGTTCATACATGTTTTTGACGAGTTCAAACATGTTTTTGACGAGTTCAAACATGTTTTTGACTAGTTCAAACATGTTTGTGACGAGTTCATACATGTTTTTGACGAGTTCAAACATGTTTGTGACGAGTTCAAACATGTTTTTGACGAGTTCAAACAACACATTTTCTTTTCTGAACCACAATATATTAAAATAGTTTCTAAACATTTTAGTCACTTTCTAGTACCTATTTTGGTTCACTTCAATTCTTCATTTCATATCCATATTAACATTTAGAATATTAACTATATATGTGATCTCAATGTCTATAACTATTAACAAGCTTTATTTTATGCAAGTAAAACTATTTCTAAATGTAGCAGCCGCTGTAAAGATGGCGTTGCAAAAATGATAGCCAATAGGACAGCAAGCGCCGTAATTAGACTGTTTTTTATGATATATAATTAACACACTGATTATGATTGAGAAATAATTGAAACCAAATAATTTCTCTAAAGTATGCTATCTGCAGTGTCTTATTAAAGGAAACACAGGCAAAGGATAAATGTATTAGATATTTTACAGGTTATTTTGTATGTTTTGTTTACAAGTCTGTATTTCAATATTATCCATAATAATCACTATAGTCTTTATAGTTTTATACCTATCATCTTTTTAATATTTCATACTTTTTTTCTACTTAGCTTTTGCAGTGTGCACTTATTATAAAAAAGTAATATTCAGTAGTTAGGTAATTACTTTTAAATTCATTGTCAAAATTTAAACTTCAAAAGAAATGAAATTGCCATCTAATTATATCTGTCAGATTAATGCTTTTAAGAAATTGATGTAAATTTTATTTGAAATAAATAAAATATAAAATTCAGTTTTAGTTTTCCTTACCTTTTTATTTTTCAGAAAATCTTAATAAAAATTATGATGTTTTCATATGAATTTTGCTTAAAGTTTTTCTGAAACAGTACCAGTCATTATTCTGTATCACAGTTAACAATAAATTTGAATAAATTTTAGATTATTAAAACTTTTATTCCCAATGAAGGGTGATTTATCTACATAGAATCACTAACAATAAGGTAAATAATAATAAGTTATACCCTGCTACGCTAATACTCAGTGTTGCTGCCTCCGCGTCTTCTGATGTCTCCGTTCATCTCCGCAGATTCTCGCACTGGCGTAGTACCGCGAGACTGTGAGCCGGAACGGGGCGCTCCGTGAACGCTACGGAAACGACGGTTAAGAGTCCTTCTTGTCTTTTTGCATCTCTGAAAATAAAGAAAGATAAAGTTACTGTAGGTAGCTATGGTCGAAAGATGTTTCCTTAACTAGTGTCCACAGTGTCAATCATAGCAAGAGTCCACGCGTGCAAACAATATGACATCAAAGCACTTGATATTAAATTCTTTCTAGTATTTTAGGTGGATGGTAATGAAATATATTAATTTGATCGTATTGCCTTAATAAATTCATCTATGAATGCTTTCAAATTTTATTTTAGATTTTGAAAATTGCAAAAGTTGAATATTTGTTCACAGATGAAAAACATAAATTGGCTTTATTTCATGACTTTAATATATATTTCCATGGGAAATTATTCACCTCACTTCTAAGCACCATTTTGGAGTGGTAGGTCACTTTGTTGAGTGCCTCTTGAACCCAAATTGGCTGGTCGGGAACTATCCACATTATGGCCCATTTCGTCATGAGAATGAAGTGCTCGGCCGCTACGAAAATCAGCACCCATTCCACTGAGGAAAGACCTGGTGCCACCTTGCGTAGTTCAGGGGACAAACACAAGAGGGCGCAGTTTGTGGCTACAGCTACGCAACCTAAGAGCTCGAAACAACTCTGAAGAGAGTATTGCAGAGTTTAATTGGTAGATAATTTATTACTAGGGTAGCGACAATATGCTTTTAAGATCATAGATCTTAAGAATATCATAGACAAAATAAAATGGTATCGAATATTTAGAACGATTCAATACTCTTTAATTTTAATTGACTCCGTCTATAACATTTTCAGGATCTATGATTTTAAAAGCTTGTTGTCACAGCCCTATTAATTATATATTATATTGCATTCTTTCTCTACCTGCCAAACTCCTATATTTTCGACTTTCTTCACACTCGGTCTCTGGTAAATTCGGCAGAGTTTAAAAGCGTCAGTCTTCAGCTCCAAAATATTGTTCAACAGCGCCCAAAAAGCTGCCATTGGATACACTGACGAGAATAGGAAAACATAACCAAACTGGAAGAACATCTCCAAGTAATCCCCGTATGTGTCCTGCAATAAACAAAATGAAAACATCGGTAGTGTTCAGCTCTTCAAGAAAGCATTTGTTGTAAAAAAAAAAGAGTTAATGTTTTCTACCACATGCTTACCGAATAGGATTCTAGTTCACTTTCCTCCCTAGCTTGTTCTATCCTTGGGTCTTTCTCATCCAATGACATCACTGGAATAGGTTGTCCTTCCAGTCCATCTTGATGAACCTTTTTCGTTGGTTTGGCGAAATAAGGACCCAGCGTAGGATGATTCAAAAGTTTTTCGTTAATTTGATCTGCAAACTAAGGAAAATTATTAGTTTTTTGGTCATTCTAATTCATATCTTGCCCTTTATTCTTTTGTTATATTAATATACATATTTCAATATTTTTTGTTTGATTGTACCTTGCCGTAAGTTTTCTTGACTACTATGGGTAGGAGTGCTTCTTGGAAATGGTTTATCATCTGCAGCATTATCAACATCGTCGCTACTTGCTGATGACGAAATGAAATAAGCGCTTTTATAAATTAGGAATTCAGATAGCTAAACACGAGATGTAAATAAAATGTCAATCGATTGGACTAATAATCGAATTGATATACTCACCGATGTGAGCATGTCTATATCTTGAATATAAAATGCGATGTAAAACAATGACGAGAAGTAGTTTACGAACTCAAACACAACTAATTTGATCATACGATGCCAGTCATGATCTCTCTGAGTCTTGTGATTTTCTGAAAAAAAAAGTCACAGCTTCCGAATAAATATTTTAATATCTTATGTTATAACAATCAATATACTGGATAACATGTTGGTGAGCTCTGGATGAATTTTAGTGTAAAAAATACTTTAAATTACAGTATAACTCCTCTATAGTGGACTCCTTCTATAGTGAATGTAGAGTACTGAGAAAGAGAATGACTCCATATAGTGAAAAAAATTTCTTTAGTCTGTCCTGAATTGCCATTACTTTTAGAAAACTAAAAGCCATTCATGGCAGACTAAAGAAAATTTATCTTCTCTTACTAAGAACTCTGCATTCACTATAGAGGAGCTCTACTGTATTTTCTATTAATCGTTTGGAAGACATAGGTACCTACCCCAATCAGTGAGAAAAGTGGCAAGTTTCTTATAGTAGTAGTTCATTATCCAGACGATGACCGCATAGACTGAAGAAGGTACGTTGAGGATGAGTGTGACAATGGAGCCGTACCTCTTCCTCATGTCTATCACACTCTCCTCCGCGCTGAAAGACACCATCATCACGTAGATGGCAAACAAGAGGCAAAGACCGACGCAAGGGATTGATACTAAGCACAGCTGTGAGAAAAACCGTCACAAACGTCACACTCATTATAATAATTCGTTGACTGTGATAAGTCTAGAGTTATGACAATATGATATTAAAATCATAAATCTTAAGAATATCATAGAAGAAATAATATGGTATCCAATACTATATACCGCTGGTTTGAACGATTCAGTACTTTTTAATTCTCTCCGTCTATAATATTTTCGGGATCTATGATTTTAAAAGCATATTGTCACAACCCTAGATTATACCATCATACCTCACAATACAGTATGGGCCACAAAAATGTTTCCGCTTTTTCAAATACTTGTAAATCATTAGTCAATGGACGAAAAAACGGTATCTTGGTCTCTTTTTCTCTGCCTCTTATTGTACTATTAACAGGTAGAAACATTCTTGAACTGATGGACATAGTTTGAGAACAGGTAAGCAAAGAGTAAGGATGATTATTTTTGTCATTGCGCGAAGGTTATTCTTAGAGTGTTATTCTCTGTGATTTTACTTACTAAAAGGTAGTAAATGAAAGAAAAAATTATATTGGTAGTCATTAAAATACAGGGTGCTTAAACTTATTCCTAGGAAATTATTTGGAAATTGAACAACTTTAGTGACATTTTGATCTCATTGAAGTTTTCACTCTGAATATTCGCTCTTCGCTTGTTCATTGCATGGTTAAGGCCCGTTTCACACTTGCATTTTTAATTGCGCGGAAAAAAACTCTTCTTAAAGTGTGTTTACACTTGCTTTTTTTATCACTGATCACATTAGATTTTTACTTCAGCGATGAAAAAACGCAAGAACCTTTTTTCCGCGCTGTTAAAAATGCATGTGTGAAGTGGTCCTTAACCATGCAATGAACAAGCAAAGAACTTCAATAAGATCAAAATGTCACTGAAGTTGTTCTATTTCCAAATAGTTTCCAAGGAAGAAGTGTAAGCACCCTTTATTATAATGTCTTCCATTATAATTTTTTCCCTTTTATTCACTGCCTTTTAGTAAGTAAAATCACAGAGTTAGCTCTAAGAATGACCTTCGCGCAATGACAAAAATAATCACCCTCACTCTTTGCTTACCTGTTATTAAACTATGTCCATCATTTCAAAAATGTTTCTACCAGTTTATAGTACAAAAAGAGGCGGAAAAAGAAAGACAAAGATACAGTTTTTTCGTCCATTTGCTAACGATTTACATGTATTTGAAAAAGCGGAAACATTTTTGTGGCCCATATTGTATGTAATCTTAATTTCCCATCATTCCACCCAACTTGTACCACCACGTGGTACTAACTAACTAATTTTCTAGGTTCAATACGATATTTTTGAAAGCACGTCCCGAACTTGCCTTAGCTTGAGTTTTCCATGGTGGGTAGTGAGGCTCTAACTTGTTGGTGATGGGATTTCTCCTCAGTTCACCATAGTGGTTCTTTCTTATTTTATCGCAGATGCCATCTCGGTCCAAAGTGCCCCATCGATAAGCCAATCCGCAACACTGTCTCTTCCATACCTTGAACGAGAGAATAAAAGTGTGAAAGAGGAGATATGAGTACTATGGCTACTTATAAATAATCTCTGATAGATATCAGCAAATATCTTTCAATAATCTTAGTCACCTCTAAGAAAAGAGTCACCCACACCAAATTGAAGACAGCATAGAATGTGTACTCAGAGAAACTTTCCAGACACAAAAATGTTTGTGCGAGACCGAAAGCAGCGGGAGGAATCAACATCATTGTGTAGAAACTGAGGAAACTGAAGTACATGGCTATGCCTTCGCCAAAGTAATCTCTAATTCTATCTGAAAAAGAACAGCCATTAGTTCATCTTGTTATTTATATGGCGCATCTTAAGATATTTATTTATTCTTCTTGTATTAACCTAATGGCGCCGAGTCAAAAATAGTTTTGTACCAATTAGCAGCCACTTCATCCAGTTTTTCTCTTTCATGTAGAGGGTACAGTGAAGTAATAATTTCCTCTGCCATGTAGACATCCACTGAAAAGAAAACGGAAAATAATTTGCATGCAATTCCCGTTAATTCTTCAGTAAGTATGGGGAGATTTTGAAGTTACTAACCAATGGACTGTCCTGGAAAAAGACTAAACTCAGCATATCCTGGCACTGACAGTTCATCCTTTGCGACTATGTTATCCAGTACGTGTCGTACACAAAACTCTTTCTCGGCTGGCGTGAGAATGGAGTCTAAAGTGAGGCCAGGTAGGAGAAAGTGGTCCAAGTCTCTCACTGTAAGGTCCTTGAAAGAGAAGATTTTCAGTGAGATTTTACCCTCATCATCAAAATCGCGTTAATTAACCATATGTGGAAGTATCCATACTTGAATCAAACCATCGGTTGTTTCTTTCTGTAGCTCCACCGATTCGGCGATTTCTAATAATTTAATTTTCGTTGCAGAGACATGAACAACCAGTCCCTGTAGGAAAAAAATATAATAACTGCTAATACAGAGTCCGATTTAACAAAATACAAATGGCTATTTATTTTTATTTTTTTATTCTTGATAACCTAGAAATTTTAGATTTGTCTTCAAAAAGTGCCAAATATTTCACATGAAAGATATTTATAGATCATTATTTAACATAAAAAAAAATACACAAAATCTCGATAATCCGTGTCATGTGTCATTTGTTCCTTTAAAGGTCCCCTCCAAGCAAATATTTTTATTACTTTATTCAACGAGGCTAATGTTTCTTATCATTTTGCTGCAAACCGCATCGAATTTGGTAGCATATTTTTAATTTTATATGCTTTTAAAGATTTTTATAATCAAAACTCTATAAAAACCTATTTTACTTCCGACTTACTAATTTAAGAAATTTTCAGCCTGAATAAAAAGAATGTACACCATTGGTTTTGATTGTCAACTATGTACCTATTAGGTTTAATAAATCCATTTCATATTCGTGTAAAGGTATAAAATTGAATGAACTTATAATAGTAACTTTAGGAAACAATTAATATCTAAAATAATTTAAATAAATGCCGAAAACGCATGGTTTGTTTATAAAATTCAAATTTGTAATCAAAACAAAGAGTGTACAATCTTCTTCTTGAGCATCAGATTAGTGATTCGCTCAATTGTTGCTCACAGAGTACTAAAAAACTTTAAAAACTAATTATAAAATATATATTGAACCGAATTGTATGCGGTTTGCAGAATAATGATCGTAGACCTTAGTTCTATAATATTATATTATAAACTCATTTTTTCCCGGAGCCTGGAGAGGACATTTAAATCACAAAGATAATTTTTTTATGAAATTAGGTTGCATTCAATTTAATGGCTACAATATGCTTATGTATACAGTTGAGAATTCCTTATTATATTCAGAAGATTGTACACTCGTAACCTAACATTATTTGGATATTATAGTAAAGAATTTCATTACTTTCTCCGGATTCTGTGGCTCACTCCTCACGAATAATTCCGCTCCTCCGTACTTTAGTTTGGCTTCAATTCTTTCGAGTAAAAACTCTACTGCTTCCCTTCTCGCATTTTCGTGAAACTGAAATGAAATAATGAGTTAGATTGAAAGAATTGGTATGTTAGTTGATAAATGTACTCAGTTTAATTATGTAGATATGATGGGGAGGGGGTATGTTTGTTGATGGAGAATCGACAGTTGGGCCCCAAAAATTGAGCCCACCAGCAATTGGGCCCAAAGCAATTGGGCCCCAAGATTATTAAGCCCAGGGCCATTGGGCCGCAAGATAATTGAGCCCAGGACAATTGAGCCCATTAACAAATAGTGACACCAGACACAACAAATATATGTTACTTTGTTCACACATTAGCAATGGTCTTTAATTAAGCTAATACAGTAGACTTGGATAAAAACGGACTCTACCAAACCCGGAGAATTAAGATTTTGCCTTCCTACATACATAATAATTAACTTCTACATGATACTTTAATAAGGTTTATTTCGTGAATATAAAGGCCATTCAGCAGAAATACACGAAATCCTCTTTTCAAACCAGAAGTCTAGAGTGTCTATACCCTGAAATGGAAGATCTGCCTCGTACCACTAATGCAATTAAAGGCTGGCACTGATCGATGTGAAGCAATACTCAATATCGTCACTCTACTGAGTTCAAATTAAATGTATAATAATAAAATAAGGTCAAGATAACTTTGGAAATAGATTTAGAGGTATGAATACTAAACATGTAAAGCCCCCACCCCGATACACATATATTAATGTACGATTTAATAATAAATGAAATGAAAGTATTAACGCACGCTCGGCATTAGGGGCTAAAGGGCTTTGAAAGCACGCAGAACATTCTTGAGATTGTTCAAATCGGCATATTGCGCGGAAGTATGCATTGCTATTGTATACAGAAGTAAAATTTCAATACTCGGGATGTATCCCAGTAGGTTTTTACCAGATTCTTTTTTATTTAACACTGGTATTGTAATAACAAATTGACACTTCTTTATTTTATCTGCTGTCACATTTTCTATGGGCTAAATTGTCATGGTCTCAAATATCTAGGGGCCCAATTGTCTTGGACCCGACTGTCGGGTAACATTTGTTGGTATACTCTCTTTAATGACGTAGATATGATGGTGAGGGGGTATGTTCCTTGATATACTCACTTTAATGAGATACAGATGATGAGAATTGGGATATTTTCCTTGATATACTCACTTTAATGACGTAAATAGTTGGAGGTATGTTGGTTGATCCGGAATCCAGGGAAATCCTCTCTTCGTCGGTGTCAGATCCCATAGCTCTAATATTATCCGTTTATAATATTATAAATATTGAATCATAATGACTAACAAAATTGAAATTATCTGTGCTAACTTTAATTTAAAAATTAGAGATCAATATAATCATCACAGCTACCTTCTCATGTCCGTTTATTTTGTTTATATCATTTTTTTATAAACAGGACCATATGCCAAGCTTTAAATATCTTCTATGTCATATATACATACGTGTATATCACCATATATGATAGTTATATTGAGTGTATATTACTATAATTGTTATATTATGTACATAATTAAAACTTGTTTTGTAGTAATCCTTAATTATTTTAATAACATTGATTTACTCATGTATACGTAAGTATTTTTTCCTTAAAGGCCCCCTTCAAATATTTTCTTATTGCTTGCACATATGTATTTGTTGCATGTATTTGATCTTATGCATTTTTTAAGATTCTTATAATCAAACCTCTAGAAAACCTGTTTTACTTCCGTCTTGCTAATCTACAGTCCGAAGAAAAAGAATAGACACCGTTTATTTTGAATATCAGTTAGGTAGGTACCTATAATCAATTTAATGTTATATATTCTTGTAGTGGTATAAAATTGGAGAAAATATAAACTTAAGACGTTTCCTGCGATTGCCTGAGGCACATAATGCTCCCACCGCGATTCCATACAATATGCCTTATTTCCAGTGCCTGTATGGCTGGCGTCATGAGAAATTCTGTTATGCTCTTTATCATATGGTTGATTGATACATAGTACAACAAAAAGGTGACCATCTGTAGGTCTCTTTGCATATGATTTTTTAATTAATTAATGTATAAAAAAAGACTAGGGACCCACCAGTGGGTCCCTTCACAGGTAAAATTTAAAACTTAAATAAATCGGGGAAATGTATCATTTGTTTACAAAATTCAAATCAAAACAAAGAGTGTACACTCTTTTTTTTCAGCTTCAGATATAGTGTTTTGTAGAATAACAATTGTTGCACACAAAATATTGAAAACTTTAAAAGCATGTAAAAGATATGTAATAAACCTAATTGTATGCAGTTTAAAGAATAACTATCTTAGACCTTAGTTCAATAATTTTATTAAGTAATAAACTTATTTCTTTCCGGAGCCTGGAGGGGACCTTCAATATATCAAATAAAGATAATTTTATTTTTATAAAAACTAAAAACATTATGACAAAGACCTTTCATAATCCGTCTGAAATCATTCCTTTCCAAACATTGCCCATTGAATATAACATTTGTATAGTTTTTAAAAGTTTGATATTAAAACAATATCGTGTGATTCTCGTTGCCTGAAGTGAATTGTCTTGGCAGACAACACTAATTTTTTTGATGGTCGCTACGCTTTATGAACAAAATGAAAGGTAGATGTACACGAATAAAATATGATAAACTTTGGTCAATGGTTTGGACAATAGTCTATCAAAATCGTCTTGTTATGTCTGACAGACTGCGCTGTGTACTCAACAGAATGTCTGGTAGACTGCACTCAAAAGAATGTCGGACAGACTGCTGCACTCTGCACTCAACAGAATATCTGACAGGCTCCACTGTATGCTCACTGTTCAACAGAATGTCTGTCAGACTGCACTCTGCACTCACTGTTCAACAGAATGTCTGTCAGACTGCACTCTGCACTCACTGTTCATCAGAATGTATGTCAGACTGCACTCTGCACTCACTGTTCATTAGAATGTCTGTCAGACTGCACTCTGCACTCACTGTTCATCAGAATGTCTGTCAGACTGCACTCTGCACTCACTGTTCATTAGAATGTCTGTCAGACTGCACTCTGCACTCGCTGTTCATTAGAATGTCTGTCAGACTGCACTCTGCACTCACTGTTCATTAGAATGTCTGTCAGACTGCACTCTGCACTCACTGTTCATCAGAATGTCTGTCAGACTGCACTCTGCACTCACTGTTCATTAGAATGTCTGTCAGACTGCACTCTGCACTCACTGTTCATTAGAATGTCTGTCAGACTGCACTCTGCACTCACTGTTCATTAGAATGTCTGTCAGACTGCACTCTGCACTCACTGTTCAACAGAATGTCTGACAGACTGCACTCTGCATCTAAATGCACTGGCAGTCGGCACTAGCCCAAGAAAGTTAGGTACAGAAATAACTCGTTACACGTATAGGTACCTATTTATGTAACCGTTTAGAAATGTATTACATATTTATGTAAAAAGGACTATTGGTAAACCTAGGCCAGAAGTTTAGGTTTCACAGGTAATCATGTAGTAATTATTATAACAATTAAATCTTTTTCTTGGACCATTTTATGATTTTACGATAGATTCCATGTATTATCATTTCATAGTGAAGTCTTACGTATATATAATGAGGGAAACAGGATTGGAAGGAAATATCAAATTTACTGTTATTTTGGTCTGAAAGTTTGCACTCTTGATATTCTTGCTACATTTTACCATATTGACTACCATTGACAAAATATCGAGTTTATGCTATGTGAATGCGTTCATAAATGTACATTGAATTGTGTTTATGAAATGTTTGTATGTATTTGCTTACAAGTTTATAGATTTTTATTTTATCATTAATTAATCATTATTAATACGATAGCGTGTGTGTTAATGTATGTCACTTACTTGTATGGTGATAATATCCAATGGATGAAATGAACTGTTGTCACCTACATAGTTGAATAATTTATTACATGGAATTTACTCTTCATAATTAAACTGTTTCACCGACAGACACGTTGTTTTTTGTTGATTAGACCAAGACCAAAATCCCTATAAACAACGGCTATCGATTCGTAATCTTCTTATGTCGAATTTAAAGCTGGGACAGCGGATATCTAAATTTATTAATTAATTTTAATCGAATCAATACATGAAAAAAAAACCTGAAATCGACATCATAATCTCCTTCTATTTTAGATGTCAAATCAATATATAATCTTATACATCGAAAATTAGTAACGAAATAGATAGATAGATATTTTTCTATGAAAACGATGCATAAATCTAGATATAAAAACGATGTGTATTCGATGCGTGTAAAAAGTTATAGAAAAGCTGTTATGAGTCTCATATTTTCTGTCGTCTGTTTTAGTCTTTTAAAATTACAGTGAAACTACTTAGTTATTAAATTTTTGTTTCTTCATAACTCAGAGCCACTTCATAGCTCAGGGACACTGATTGTTTTCTATTATCAAAATCTTGGAGAAAATTACGGTCTTTGAGTGAGAACTAGGACGGAATTCATGACGTATATCGTTTTTATAATTGAAACAAATTTGAAAATACTTCATAACTCCGCAGTGCATTTCATAACTCAGGTCCTTCATTAATCGAGTGAACTAATTACTCACCTATATATACTGAGTGAGAGTTAATATATGGTCAAATTTTAATTAGTTCATTGAAATTTCATCACAGAGCTTTCATCTTTATTTAGCTAAGTCGTGGCCTCAAAACATTTTCTTCAATTTGAACTCATAGAGAATGATATTTTTAAGGAGATACAATTTTATAAAAATTTGACCATCTTATTATGTACAATTTGTAATAAGAATATGTTGTGATTTTGGTTATAAAAACAGTGTTTGTCTATATAGTAATATTCACTTATCTCCAAGTTGTTTATAAAATCAAAATTTGTTTTTCGGTAAGATGCATCCACGGTGGCAGAGTGCTAAGGTACATGTACCTGACCGCATGATACCTGGATGCAGGTTCGATACCCGGACACATCACTTTATTTATTCCCATTTTTTAATATGTATTGAATAACATTATATAACATCAATTAAATTGATATGTACTTAACTTAAGTAAATTATATGCAATAAAGTAAAAGATTCAATTTTTTTTTATTTGCTTATTGGATATCGAGATCGAGTGGATATCGTTTCGAAGCATATTAGATATATAATCGGGCGTCGGTTCGATACTGATTCCCTATGGTAGTAGCGAAGATTTGCTTCTTTTTATTAACGTCTATTCGACGCATAATTTGTGACTCTTCATCTCGAAATACACGTATTGTCGATGCTGTCCCAGCTAACATTTCATGAAAAATCCCTCGGCGTACGCCGTCGTAATTTTGACGTGGGGTACATCTGAGAGGGATTTTCGCCGTGGGGTACGACGTGGGATGATCTAAAATCCCACGGCGGCACGACGGCTATCCCTCGTAATCTGCACATCGTCCCCACGGCTAAACCACGGATAAACCACGGCGTGCCGCCGTGGGGTACACCACGTCACGCGACGGAGGAAATCCACCGTCTTTTAGCAGTGGGATATACCACGGCGTACGACGGGGGATTTTCACCGTCATTTAGCCGAGGGATATACAACGGCGTACGACGGGGAATTTCCTCCGTCATTTAACCGAGGGATATACCACGGCGTACGACGGGGTATTTCCTCCGTCATTTAACCGAGGGATATACCACGGCGTACGACGGAGGATTTCCTCCGTCATTTAGCTGAGGGATATACCACGGCGTACGACGGGGGATTTCCTCCGTCATTTAACAGAGGGATATACCACGGCGTACGACGGGGGATTTTATCCGTCATTTAGCAGAGGGATATACCACGGCGTGCGACGGGGGATTTCATAAGTCATTTAGCCGAGGGATATACCACGGCGTACGACGGGGGATTTCCTCCGTCATTTAACAGAGGGATATACCACGGCGTACGACGGGGGATTTCCTCCGTCATTTAACAGAGGGATATACCACGGCGTGCGACGGTGGATTTCCTCCGTCATTTAGCCGAGGGATATACCACGGCGTAAGACGGGTGGATTAATTCAATTGAACACTAAAAAAAACGATAATAAGATTATTATTTATTAACATTAGAACGATTTAACAAGCACAACTGCATATAAATAGAAAGAAACAAGACCTAAAACTAGAAAAATAAATACAAGAAACGTACAGAAGCAGACCGACTCTAAAACAATTTAGTAATTTTATAATAACATATACGAAAATCTTATAAGCTCTGAGAGAACTTCTGTTAATATGCAAAACAAAGTTAATTAGAAATAAAATGGAACATACAGTATAACAATTTCAATAGAGCCATATAATCTAAACATATTTTTTGAATTCATGAGAGCTGTAAATTAAAGCACACGAATAAGACAAAGAATACCTTATCTAAATTAATAAATAACTTCTACACTCAAGAGTCTAATGGAGATTGAGATCCTCTGTTTTCCAAATTTATTTAGTAGAGGTTAAAACATGTTTCGAAACTTAATTACCAAAACAATGATTGGAAAAGCTTGGAGAAGCAGTCTGAAATGAAAACTGCTTCATGAACAGAGTCACCTGAAGATTTTGAACAGATTTTAAGCCTTCTCCAACTACCAATCTTTTTATGGGTCTCTAAAATCACAAACACTGAAATATATCAACACAAATAGGGCCAGTGTCCTCACTATGTGTCATTACTAGTGTTCGCCATCTCTTAATCTTCATAATAAAGTGAATAAACAGTTATTAACCATTATTCTATTTCAAACTGACTTAGTATACTATTCAACTAATTTTCAATCAAAAGTTAACAGTTTTGAGCTTGAGGCCGAACCCTCAATTAAGACCTATGTAAAAGAATTTTAGGACTTCTAAACTGAAAATTTAGGTCTAATACTTAATATTTAAGAACTAATAAATAGTTTATACAAGAAGACATTTTAGAATATAAATATAGACGACAGTTTAGTCACATAAAAATGTGAAATATAAATAATTAAATTGAGTTTTCCAATTTTCAGCAAAATTATAACATTGTTGAAGCCAAATGATGAGAGAAATTAATGTTGCCACAAGATATGATGAAGGCTGTTATTAAAAACTAATCACTTTGCAGATAAGTGTTGAGCTGTCGGTGGATTGTTTTTATTTTAAATGTTTAAAAGTTGTCTCTATCCACTAGAAATGGATTCAAAGAGACACGAAGAGGAAAAGGCCCCGGAAAAGAGGTTGCAGTGGAATTACGCTCCAAATAGTAGGTTGAATACTATGCTACCGCAGACAAAGTGTCGAACCAGCGCATAGATAAGAGACCATGGATTTGAACGGTCGCTTAATAGGGCGACTTTTCTTTCCATCGATGCTTCTTGATTATCCGAATAATTCCTTAAGACGGATGACCCATAATAAGCACATGATGGATTCCTGAAAATAAATAGAGTTTTTTATTTTAAAAAAATCACAAATTATGGTACTGGAATTTGACGAAAACTGACACAGGCACCTGTGACTGCACAAACGTATGGAAGAGGAAAATGAAGGTGGTTGTGAAGAAGCTTATGAGTCAACCTAAATTAAATCTAATATTTTTCAGTTATGTTTGAAGAGGATAACACTAGAATTACCATCTGATAAGAAGGGTTGAAAAAGGAAAAAATAGAAAACAGGGAATTCAAATTATAACAGTTGGTGCTAAGGGATGCTAGCTTCCCTGTTTTTCCATTCACCCTTTTCTCCGATTTAGAATAGAGCTCTTGGAGGTCGCATCACAGAAAGAAACAACTAGTAACAATACACAATATAGATATTTCAACCCTGATATAATATACAATTTTTTAAATTTATGTGCAAAAGATCAAAAATCTTAAACAACGATATAACTGTCAATAATCAGGAAAATTCATAATACAAATTACAACAATACGAATTAAAGAGTATTTCATTAATTTAAACACTTCAGCAGTATATAAACTGAAATGAAGTTGAATGAAAATGTTTAAGCAATATTTCACTGATCATTTTCATCAGGTGATCATTAGATATAGAAAGTTTGATTTTAACAGCAGAGATCTGGTTCTCTAGCATAATCACAAACACTATGAAAAGTTTAAAAAAGAAAATTTCATATATGATACACTAGCCAATCTACCCGGCTGCAATTATTGACTGAGGATAGTCTGTCCTTTTTACCGAGAGATAAGCGAAAGTGAAAGAGCAGGAAGAGTTTATAGGAAAGCAGGTTGAAGAGGATTTTTAGTAGCTAACAAAATGATTTCAATAACCGAAACAATAAGACGGTGTAGTACCTAACGTTAAACATATTATGTATTGACGAGTTCTCATATTCTATGGAATTAAATCCATGAAAATTATATTCAAATTTGAACTCACTTTAAACTGCGTTGTAGATGATAATTTGTGAATGCTATCTCTGCTTTCTGCCTCCTATTTTCCATGCTGGAGTAGTACATGCAATAAACTTATAGGTCATGCATACTGAAAATCTTCAATCTGAAATTAAATGATATTATTTTTTATTGTATATAAGAGAGCCAAGTACATCAAGAAATCAAATTCGTTAGTAGTTAATACATTGACCAAGTACAACTAAGACATAAATGAACCCAACATTTATACTAGTTAAATTAAATATTTAACTTCGAAGAATGCTGGAAGGTCATATTTTAGCCGTGGTATATATGTATATTTAATTATTCATCATCTTGTTACTCGCTTAATTGAAAAAGTGTTCAACCAAATTGCCTGAAATTTGGTGAAGCAATTGGTCCATGTACATTGACCTGCTAGTAGAATTTTGAGAGTGACCCGGTCAAAAGTCAAAGTCTTTTATAACTCAAAAATATTGAACCATATTGCATGAAACTTGGTGGGACGATTGGTCAATATGCAGAAACCATTTTGTTAGATTTTGGGAGCGATCGGGTCAAAGGTCAAGGCCATTTGTAACTCAATAACTCAAAAAGTAATCAACAAATTTTTTTGAAATTTGATGGTAGCTACAATTGGTCAATGTCCAGGAACCATCTGTTAGAATTTTGGGAGCGATCTGGTCAAACGTCAAGGTCATTTATAACTCAAAAGTATTAAACCATATTGCATGAAACTTGGTGGGACGATTGGTTCTTATCCTGTTAGCAGTTTATCAAATTTTGGGAGAGAACGGGTCAAAGCTGCGGCGAAGGTATGCGCTCTACCGAGTGCACAAAATTTAGTTTTTTGTGTAACTGAAATTGCGACTACCAATACCAATTGTAATGAAGTATTCAAGAAGTAATTTAACCAATATTTGGAGAAGATAAGAGAACACCAAAACCAATTAAAAAATTAAAAGTGTAGAAAATTCAACTGAATTGAATTTAAAATATGCTCAGTGAAAAAAAAAAATGTAACCTTTACCTCAGCAATGGCCCAATAGAAGACTGCCATATTCCTCAATGGGATCATCCAAGAAGGCAAGAACGATACGATAGCCTCTTCACTCTTCAACTGAAAGTGAGAGAATATTATATTTAATTGTACCTTCAATGTTCCTATATTAAGAAAAACATGTTATGCATATACATTAGAAATAAAACTTTGTAATTGAGATGATGATTTTAACTGTTTTTCTTAATATTCAGTACAATACTGATTTAATTCATATTAATTTTGAATGGAAATTTAAATTATGTGTAGCATCTGTTCATTTTCTGTCCAATGAGGTATATATCAGAATGAGTTTTGTAATGCAATTTAATTGCTCAGTAGAAAAAGAAAAAGTTTGATTCTCATAAAATTTAAAATAATTAGTAATGATAAACTTGAACTTCAGGAAGATTTCAATTAATTTTCATATGACAATATATCCTCTTAGCTATAGATTTCTAATAAATTTGAGAAGATTTCTAGCTACTTCATGTAGCTACGAACTTTTTAAAAATAGAATAATGGTTTATTTTTACAACAAATTCAAATTACATTTTAAGAGGCAATATACATACCAGTAAGAAGCAACTAGTAACGATATACATAATATGGATATTATATCCCTGATATTATATATAAGATTTTTTATTTAATTTATCGACATTTGACCTATATAATTGGTATAGAACATAAATTAGCTATACTGTGTAGCTACTTACTAGACTCTAGCAATTTCCATTTGATTTGACATCAGGACGATGGGGACCGGGAAGCAGAATAATCACTATGTTACCAATGGAGCCACTTCCTTGGTAACACAGAAAGTGAGGTGATATGAAATGGCACTGGTAGAAACATTTCTGAAATAAAAGTTATATTTTACTGTACATTTTGCTGTTTATGCAGCTATTAATCTTTGCAACCATTTTTGAAACCAAATCTATGTCATCCACATCAGAAGGAAAATGAATGCGAATCTTAAAAAAGTAGTCAGAAAAGTTTCTCCCTGAATAGAGTGACCTACTGCCAGAAAGTGAAAAAACTCATAATGCAGAAAAGCTACTCCTTAAATAAAGTCACTTAGTAAGGAAGGACATATATAACAGACTGATGCAAGAGGAAAAGGAAGAGTGGATAAAAATGAAGCTGAAGAGTCTAAACTAAAACAAAAATCTTAAGACCTAGTAGTTGGTGAGCAGAACCCCAGCGCTAACCTTTTAATCTGCAATACAGCCTTTGTTCACAAGAAAATGCAAATGAATTTTCTAATACTTTAAAAAATTTGGCTTCTATAGATATTGATAGTAAATTAGAAAAAAATTAGAAAGTAGTCAGTCAAAAGATTAAATTAAAATTGCCATTTAAACAAACTTTTGAGAGAAAGATTTCAAATCATATAGCTAATTAGCTAATATTTATTTAATCCTTATTGACACTTTAGTAGTTTATTACTGACTAAACATAAAATATATGTATTGCCAGGTCATTGAACAATCATCAGGTGTACACTATACAGTACAACAACCTAGCGGATACATCAAACTACATTAGCAACTCTCAGTTATATCTATTTAAGTAGTTCTTCATTTGTTTAACTAGGTAAATGAAGATAAAAAACAGAGGGTAAATGAGGATAAACAATCATGAAGTGCGCAGTAAAACGAACTAGCGGATACAACAAACTTCATGCCAAAAATATATATTGTTTGAGTAATTTCAATGAAAACACGAGTTCTCATAGTTCTCAATCCTTCAGTAATACATAGGAAATAAATTAATAACTTTAAACCCTCATATCTCAAAAACTATTAGTTTCTACAAAAAACGGTTTCAATTTTCAAATTCTATGAACAAAAAAAAAATAATTTGAATTAAATTGGGTGGGGGTCGTCAAATGGGAAAGAGTCCTAATTTTTTTAAGGACTAATCAAACTAATCCTAGATAGTTTCTCAAACTAAATGCTTATAGTAATCACTAAACTGTAACGCTCAATTTGTATCCATGATAGGTACCAAGCAGCTACCTCATAGATATCTAAGGCTAGTGACTATCGTGGATGCAAATAGAAATAGGCATACCTGATCCCACATCAATGGTTATCATATGTAGCCTAGCTACTTTTAGTGATCGAAAATGTGAAACCGATTGATAACTCAGAACTTACCCCAAACTTAGGTAGTTGATAACATGTTGAACTGTTAATTAGCTGCTAAAGTACAATTAAGGCCTTGTTACACGGTGCGAGTAAACGTGCGAGTTGGTCTAGCGAGTTACTGTAGTGCAGCTACTCGCACAGTGTGACTGCATCAGCAGAGTAACCGTCATGTGCAGGAGATTAGTAACTCGCATGCGAGTTACTACTAATTTTTTTGTTTTTACTCGCCACTCATGGGCGAGTCAGCC
>CANNZV010005878.1:0-22703 GCA_947561585.1 Caprella mutica | reverse complement strand
TTCCTTTTTACGGATATATACATCTTCTGTTAACAATTTAAAGTAATGTTCAAATACATATGATGATGTACCTACATGAGGTTAATTTTCTATAAAGCGGAATAAATAATTTATATACACGGAACACCTGTGAAACTACTTAGTCAATGTGAACATCTGTTACTGATGTACTAAAGTAGGTAAGGACATGTGTTGTGAATACTAAGGTACATAGCTAGGTACATGTGAGTGGGACATTGGGTTCTTCTATCAAGAAGATATAATATCTATCTAGAAGGTATTTTATCCATCTATAAGATATTATATCTATCTATCAGATACATTTTAATACAGTATATAAATGTTGGTAAAAAGCTATATCTCTCTGTCTCCTTATCATGTGATCATGTGCTGCTGGTTCGAGAATAACAGGACACACACGAGTCAATGTCCAAAGAATTTGGTGTAAATGTCAGTGAGAGCAAATAAGGTTCTAAGTCAATTTATTTCAGACAGAATGGAATAAAATAAACAATATTTAATGTACATAGCAATAGTTAATATAATGTAATAGTTACTATAAATGTAATAGTTAATATAAATATAATAGTTAATATAAATATAATAGTTAATATAAATATAATAGTTAATATAAATATAATAGTTAATATAAATATAATAGTTAATATAAATATAATAGTTAATATAAATATAATAGTTAATATAAATATAATAGTTAATATAAATATAATAGTTAATATAAATATAATAGTTAATATAAATATAATAGTTAATATAAATATAATAGTTAATATAAATATAATAGTTAATATAAATATAATAGTTAATATAAATATAATGGTTAATATAAATATAATAGTTAATATAAATATAATAGTTAATATAAATATAATAGTTAATTAACATCCCACATATTATTAATAACCTGTCATTATAATATAAAATAATCGTATGTACCTAGTAAGTAAGAGTAACAAATTAGGGTAAGTTCTAAGTTATCGGACGATTCCACATTTTCGATCATGAAACAAAAAAAGTGTATAATAATTGTTTATTGGTATCAACTTATCATTAAAAGGTAGCTTATTAAAAGGTAGCTTATCATTAAAAGGTAGCTTATCATTAAAAGGTAACTTATTATTAAAAGGTAGCTTATCATTAAAAAGTAGCTTATCATTAAAAAGGTAGCTTATCATTATAAGGTAGCTTATTATTATAAGGTAGCTTATTACTAAAAGGTAGCTTATTAAAAGTTAGCTTATTACTAAATGGTAGCTTTTCAAATACTTCTAACCAATCTAATCTATCAGCCAATCAGCACTAAAGTTCTCAATATACTTTTTCTCTCAATAACCGTAGCGAAATAACTAAATAGCACCTAATTACTAATACTAGTTATTATCTAATTTGTCTGTGTGCAGATAAATAATAAAAACACTATTTATTGCATCAAACATTGAAATAACTAACTAAATAGCAGCAAAGTAATTTGTCAATCAAAGTAATACATTCAAAGTATAATGTAATACAAACTTATGTAATACATATATTTATCATATTCTTATATAAATTATAGGCATTTATGTAATACATATATATGTAAATTATACATTTATGTGATACATATATAAATTATACAGATGATTTATATCAATGAAATAAGATAGAAAAATATTTTTATATTTTAAATAGTAATAAAAAATTAATAACCACAAAGATAATTAGCAAGGTAAGTAACAAGGTAAGTAGCAAGGTAAGTAGCAAGGTAAGAAACAAGGTAAGCAGCAAGGTAAGTAACAAGGTAATTAGCAAGGTAAGTAGCAAGGTAAGTAGCAAGGTAAGTACACAGGTAAGTACCCAGGTAAGTAGCAAGGTAAGTAGCAAGGTAAGTACCAAGGTAAGTAGCAAGGTAAGTATCAAGGTAAGTATCAAGGTAAGTACCAAGGTAAGTACCCAGGTAAGTACCCAGGTAAGTAGTAAGGTAAGTACCAAGGTGAGTACCAAGGTAAGTAGCAAGGTAAGTAGCAAGGTAAGTACCAAGGTGAGTAACAAGGTAAGAAACAAGGTAAGTATCAAGGTAAGTAGCAAGGTAAGTAGCAAGGTAAGTAGCAAGGTAAGTAGCAAGGTAAGTACCAAGGTAAGTAGCAAGGTAAGTAGCAAGGTAAGTAGCAAGGTAAGTAGCAAGGTAAGTAGCAAGGTAAGTAGCAAGGTAAGTAGCAAGGTAAGTAGCAAGGTAAGTAGCATGGTAAGTAGCAAGGTAAGTACCAAGGTGAGTACCAAGGTAAGTAGCAAGGTAAGTACCAAGGTGAGTACCAAGGTAAGTAGCAAGGTACCAAGGTAAGTACCAGCAAGGTAAGTAACAATAAACTTATTTGTTGCAGCATATCCATTATTACGATATGAGATTTTAAGGCTCATAAATACGTAAAAAAACTAGGATAAGTTCCGAGTTATTGGACGGTTCCACATATTCGGTCACAAAAACAAAGTATAAAGATTAACCTTTCAACTAGTACTTCAATTGGTATCCATGATACATACAGACATAATGGATACCAATTAAAATAGCAGTTAATTTTTTTACATTTTGTTTTCTACAAGACAGAAAATGAAGAACTATTCGATATCTCAGAACTTACTCTATTCCTTCTGATTTGCAAACTAAAATAAACTTCACTCTGTATGCAAATACCAAACTCCATTATATTACCATCAATTTATCATATTTTGAAGTACGGCACTCAAATAAAGATTCCGCGGCACTGGGTACATAAAGATAACAAAGAATAATGTATTTTTAATGCGAAGTAAACGGTATGAAGAACTTATATATTCTTATAGTTTTAACTATGTTACACTGAAGAGACATTTCTTTTCATTCCTAGTAACAAAATGTTGTAAATCACGTTTCCCATTGGTAGAGTAGGTATGCACTAGCTAACGAAATGGCACACACACACTCAACTGCACTCGGAATGAAACTGAGCGAAGATCTTTTTATTAGGTAGACTGAGTGGAAAGGCTGACAGCCAGTTTAGCGTCTGTCAGTTTGTCAGTTGGCTTTTAGAGTCAGCCAACTAACTAGATTGAGTGGAAAGGCTGACAGCCAGTTTAGCGTCTGTCAGTTTGTCAGTTGGCCTTTAGAGTCAGCCAACTAGCTAGATTGAGTGGAAAGACTGACAGCCGGTTTAGCGTCTATTAGTTTGTCAGTTGGCTTTTAGAGTCAGCCAACTAGCTAGATTGAGTGGAAAGGCTGACAGCCAGTTTAGCGTTTGTCAGTTGGCTTTTAGAGTCAGCCAACTAGCTAAATTGAGTGGAAAGGCTGACAGACAGTTTAGCGTCTGTCAGTTTGTCAGTTGGCTTTTAGAGTCAGCCTACTAGCTAGATTGAGTGGAAAGGCTGACAGCCAGTTTAGCGTCTGTCACTCTGTCAATTGGCTTTTAAGTAGAGTCAGCCAACAACATAAGAAAGTCAAGTGATGATTAAGCATCTTCATTGGTGTTTATATTTTAACTAGTAGTGCAGAGAAGTGGATGGATCTTTTCTAGCTTTAATATTTTGAGAATAGATTCAACAGATATTAAGTCTCATAATATTTAATAGTTCCCTGTATATTTGGGTGAAAGAAAGTTTAGAATTTTATCTCAAGTTTAGATAGAAGAACTTGCATCTTGAAAAGGAAGTAAATTTATCACTTTTAATGGTCAAAATGAAGATATTTCTATACCGTAAACTCAACATTGGTTCGTGCACTGCTAGCACATGCCAGCCTATGGCCCATTCTATATACTAGCGAATAAGATGCCGCGTTTTCATCGCCAACTATAGATTTAATTATATGTGGCGTAGATGGCTCTTTCAAAATGGCTGCTTGCTACATGCGGTAGTCTGATACACCAACACTCATTCTATACATTTTTAAAACTAGTACATATTCAAATTACCTAGCAAAGTTGGCGAGAATATAAACAAGCACAAGAAGCAGCCATTAGTAAGTACAACATGGCTTGTGTTAACCTCTTCAGTTGTATTGAATGACAGCAGAGTTATATAATATTAGTATACCTATGTAGGGTACAATCGTCTGGTTTTTGCAAGCTAAGTAGGCATGGACCATTTATCCATACTCTGTGTACTTGTCTCTCAGCAACCTGAATACATTTGCCTACAAAAACTTGATTGTATTTAGAACACTAAGGATATAAATATAGACATTGCATTCATGCAAATGGAGTCATAAGAACGTCTATGTGATTTCTATCGTATATTAACTTCATTAAATTAAGAAAATGATCGCCATCTTGATTGATAGTTTATTTTACATTAAAATTAATACAATATTTTTACATTATATAGATAATATAAAACATATAATTTAAGGTAAGCTCCGAGTTATCGGACGTTTCCACATTATCGATCATATAAGATTTTTTTTATTTTTATTTGAATTCAACATTATATAAAATATATTTCTTTATTAAGGAATAATTTCTATATTTTCTTAAAAATAACTTTAAAACAACTAAAGCTATGGTTACTGAAGCATGAGTTACCAAATTCACATTTAGAACAGGTTCATAATTTTCAAACCTAACTATGTCTATCAATTCTTTATTATATAACAAATAAAGCGAAGTGAAAGTCATAGTGTTACTCCTTATGCAACAGATAATACTAGTAAGATAAGTTACTAGTAAGATAAGTTACTAGTAAGATAAGTTACTAGTAAGATAAGTTACTAGTAAGATAAGTTACTAGTAAGATAAGTTACTAGTAAGATAAGTTACTAGTAAGATAAGTTACTAGTAAGATAAGTTACTAGTAAGATAAGTTACTAGTAAGATAAGTTACTAGTAAGATAAGTTACTAGTAAGATAAGTTACCAGTAAGATAAGTTACTAGTAAGATAAGTTACTAGTAAGATAAGTTACTAGTAAGATAAGTTACTAGTAAGATAAGTTACTAGTAAGATAAGTTACTAGTAAGATAAATTACTAGTAAGATAAGTTACTAGTAAGATAAGTTACGAATTATTGATCGGTTTCACATCTTCGGTCAAATAAGAAACAACGATATTATAATGTTTTTTGAGATATCGAAAATGTAGAACCGTCCGATAACTAGTTGGAGCGTAACCCCAATTTAACTGTTTTTTGGTAGATTATTTTACATTCATTTTAGATATTATACATACACCCCTAATAACTAATAACTTTTATTAAAAAAATTCATAATTTTAACTTTTTTTATTATTATTTCATTAATTCTTTTATTATAGTTCATATACTATAATACATTTACTGCATAGACCTGCATAATCTTGAACCACTATATTGTGTATAGTGACTGTGTATAGTGACTATATTGTGTATAGTGACTGTAAACCTGCCTTGCTAGGTTATAAAAACTTGATCTGTAGGTTAGAAATTATATAATAAAAGGCATGGCATTATATAATAAAAGGCATGCCATTATATAATAAATGGCATGCCATTATACAATAAATGGCATGCCATTATACAATAATAGGCATGCCATTATATAATAAAAGGCATGGCATTATATAATAAAAGACATGGCATTATATAATAAAAGACATGACATTATATAATAGCAATTTGAAAACTGGTTTAGAAATTGCGTGGCAGTCTTTAATTATGCAAGTTTGTGTACAATAAATAAAATAAATGAGTGAAGGGTCAGTTCCATTTTTTCGGACAAGTTCTTCTTTTCAATGGAAAAATATTGCCCTTTTAAACAACAAAAAAGTAAAAAATAGATTATTATTAATACTAAACTTCTTGATATAATTGGTATCAATGATACCTATCTGCAGGTATTAAATGATCGTAAAGCTAATAATATTATAAACCAAAGTGGTGAGTCAGTGGCCAAAATAATATCGCGTCTTGCGGGACGCGAAAAAACCTTATTTTTGGGTCACGTGACTGGCAATCTGGCGTCAGTTTAATGTAGAAATGATATAAATGAAACAAAATAAGGTTTTACACCGTCTTCCTTAGCGTCCTGTAATTGCTGCAACACTTCCTCTCTCTAGAGTAGTTTATCTCTATGTATTAACCTTATACCGGTTGACCAATAAAAAACTGGTCGAAATTAAATGCTTATAACTTCAAAATTAATTGATGTAGAAAGATAAAACAAAAATCACTTAAAAGAGTATATTCTCAAGTTTTATTCAGTATATAATAAGTGTTTGAAATCCTTGCCGCTGTGCTAAATACAGAGATTAATCTTTTTTTTTCAAAATTAGCGATTACTGCAACTAATATATTTTAGTTACTTCACGTATCTCTTGCTCTAAGTCTTCAATCATGTTTGGTTTTAATTTAAATACCTTCTCTTTAACATATATCAGCGATAAAATCCAAAGGTGAAAGGTCAAGGGACTGAGTTGGAAAGAGAAAACGGTTCGGTGCGAAATAATCTTGTCCTCGAAGTGATTTTTCAATCAGTCTACTGCAGACAAGAATGTGTATGCAGTTGCAGTGTCCTAATGGAACCAAACGTCAAAATGATTGTCGTCAGTCATTAAAGTATTTTTTAACAATTAAATGTATCCGTCAGTGTTTACAGAACAAACATTTTCAGTCTCTACATCTCTATAAAATAATATTGACCATGCATGGCCTATGCGAACTGAAACCGCACCGAACTGTCACTTCCGCCGAGTGCAATGGTTTCTCAAACACTTCATTTCTTGTCAATTTATTGAACAAATTCTTAACCATTTTTATTTTTATATCCTTGTTGTATTGAATGGCATATTTTCTCTTAACTTTAGTTGCAGAACTGCTTACATGATAATGTTTAGAAATGAAAACACTCTATTCAATAGTTAGTTGCATAATAATTCATGAGGGTTGAATAAAATGTGTTGACTAAATAACCATTATGTTTAATTAAGATATCTGTATCCCTCATTCGATAGTTCTCAAAATCTTTGATAAAAAATAAAACTTGAAAATATACTCTTTTATGTGATTCTTGTTCCATCTTTCTATACCAATTACTTTTTGAGTTATAAGCATTTGACCAGTTTTTTATTGGTCACCCGGTATCATTACTGTGAGATTAACCTCATTATTTTTTTAACTTCGTAAATTTGCAGAAGGTTATATTTTACCCGCCATTTATTTATTTATTTATCCTCTTGTTATTCGCTTAACTGAAAAAGTATTTAACCAAATTGCCTGAAATTTGATGAAATGATTGGTCAATGTCCATTGACCTTCTGGTAAAATATTAGGAGCGACCCGTTCAAAGGTCAAGGTCATGGTCATTTATAACTTAAAAAGTATTTAGCCATATTGCATGAAACTTGGTGGGACGATTGGTAAATATACAGGAGCCATTTTGTTAGATTTTGGGAGCGATCAGGGCAAAGGTCAAAGATCAAGGTCAAGGCCATCTATAACTGAATAACTCAAAAAGTTTTCAACCAAATTGTCTGAAATTTGATGGAACGATTGATCAATGTTCAGGAACAACTCTGATAGAATTTGGGGAGATATTCGGTCAAAGGTCAAGGTCAAGATCATTTATAGATCAAAAAGTAGCGACCCATTTTGCATGGGACCTAGTGGGACGATTGGTCATTATCTTGTTAGCAGTTTATTAGATCTTAGTCAAATCGGCGGCGAAGGTATGCGCTCTACCGAATGCACATAATCTAGTTTTATATCGTTAAGTGTATTATATATAATAATTATTATAGTTTTTTGAGAAGTTTAAAAGTTGAATTAATGTGATAATATTTTTGTCTTGCTTAATTTTTCATTTTATAATTATTGCATTTTTATTACTTAACACATTTTTTTCTAACTGTGTTCATTATTTTCTACTTTCTATTTAAAATTGACCAATTAGATGAGCTGGTCAAGATACAGCTTCTTATTTGTGACCTACATATAACATTTTAAACTATTGTTTTTAAATAATAGTATATATTTTAGTATTGAATAGTAATATTATTTATAGTAAATAAATAGTGATGGTAAATATAGTTTTTATTTATAATTATATTTCGATCTAATAGGAAATCATATATTATAAAAATTATTATTACTCACCTTTTAGTTTAATTGGTATCCATGATACTAGGTAACTAGTAGGTAGCATGGATACCATCTTAAATAATAATTATTGTATACTTTTTATATGATCGAAAATGTGGAACAGTCCTATAACTCAGAACGTAGTATCCAATGCATGTTTATGATTAAATAGTCATTAATACTCTTTGTAAATTTGTATATTTTTGTAAATAAATACTAGTATTTAGGTTTCATCTCAAATAAATTAAAAACAAATGTTTAAAGTGTTCCTTGAATCATATATTGTTTAATCATTTAATTAGTTAAAATAAAGAAATTATTTTATTACTATTTTATTATCATTCAAAATAAATATCACTATTTTGTACTGGGGCAATCGTTACTCTATATTTAGCCTAATGAAAATGATATGTAACACATACAGTCATTTTCTATCTACAACACACTGTATCACATATGCACTCTAATATATACAGTACGTAACTATATCTATAGTTCTGAAATGTTTTACATCAGTAATACATTGTAGGTATACTTTATTAATAGATTTATTCGATGATAAATATAAGTATTATATACGTACTGTATCACATCTATTCTTACGTAAATTCATAAATTATACTCTCCCTATATACTTACTATGTAGCACATTCTAGTATTGTAATGTCAAAATAATAGAGAATAATGCTATCACATCGAATAATAATGTACAATAATTTACTAAGTATTATCTATGACTGATAGGCTGTCAAAGAAAAAACTGTAATTGCCTTTAATATTAAGGTATTGCTTGTATTTGAAAATACTGTAATAATGGGTAAGTTATACGAGTTAGCAGACTGTACACATTCTCGGACACGTGAGAAAATATATAAAATTATGATTATTTAACTTAGTTTAATAATTATTATTTTGTGTGTCTGAAAATGTGGAACTGTCCGATAATTCGGAACTTACCTATTTGAATTGTGATTTATTGATCCAATTAATTTTTCATAGTTTTTGAATATTCTTTAACTCTTTCTTATATGTATTCTATTTATTCTTTATTAATAAATTATACGTTTAGAAAATATATACATATATATAGACATTCTAGGATTTTTTTTCTGAAAAAAAAAACATTTTTTTCGACATTTTTGCCATCCGGATAAACTTTATTTTGTATAACTTTGTAAATGCAACAATATTCCTCTTCCACTTAATACTACTCTCTCTTTTCCTCTTTTATCTTGGTAAGTGACAATATTCAATGAGTAGCTTTTCTGTATCCATGAGCAACATCACCGACATTTGGTAGATGACTTTGTTCATGGAGCCATTTTCCTTTCTGACTGCCTATTCCAGTCCTTTGTACTTAACCCTAGTAAACTACTGGTCCAGACGGACCAGTCCTCATGAAATAATATTGATAATTCTATTTCTAAAACCCATTTGGAAGTTGTCTTTTCATGACTTTTATTTTTCAACACAATTACATACGATTAGACAAAAAAAATGTACATGTTTTTTCTTGGTATTTTATTAATCATTGTACCCTTCTCCATTCATTGTAGAATTTTCATTAAGTTTTATTCATTTTTGTGAATGTTATGCGGATTTTATTGATGGGTTGGGAAAATGGCTTTTGCGCAAATAGTTAGAAAACCTAAGAAATATTTGCTTCTTATCTTTGCTTGTTAATTTTATTTTAAATAGATAATTATTCTTTGGCGTTTACCAATGGTTGTGTAAATATCATATGAAGGATTTGATGAAAACAAAATATCGAAACATCAATTTGTTAAGATTTTATAATAATTTTAGTTAGGACTGGTGCGTCAGTGCCAGTCGCTGTGTTTCTGAGCAAACTTTTAAGGGCTAGGTTACTAGGATCAATGTCCTTTTGACATCAGCGATATGGCCTTTGGTTCCAAAGCAGACGTTAAACAACGTAACAAATTATTAATAAATACCTTCAAACATTTTAAGTATAGGTCACTTCTTCATGCGATTTATGTTTTATTTTTATATGGCAACCTTGGAAAAAGTAGTTACTGTATTTTTTATCAGGATATGAAAGTAGATTTCTTCATGACCTAATTACGTAACTAATATGCAGTTTGAACTGAACCACATGTGCATTATCTCACATTTGATGATTATTTTTTATATAATTTATTAGATTTTTATCCCTTTAGTGTGTATTTGTATTGTTTGCAATTATTGTCCGTACCTATGTATTGTGAACTTGTATTGCTTTTATATTTGTTAATAAATTGTGCGCATTGACGCTGATTTAATTACAACTGCATAGTTATTTTGAATATCATTTTTCTGTGTAGATAAAGATTGCATAACATAGAAAATAGAAAATTACTTGTAATGATTTACCTTATTTGTATTTAAATAATTAAAATTACATGGGTTTCGGTACACTCAATTTTTGTTATAATCTTTTATTCTTTAAAATAAACTGTTTTAAAATAACTTATTTTAGCACTGATTTTTTTTATTTTAAAAAATTTATTGAAATGTTTTGTTGAAAACTATTATGTAAAATAGAAATTAATATAATTCAATCTAATTTAAAAAGCGGAACCCAAAAACAAATATTTAAAAGGGTCAGTTCCGAGTTATCGGATAGTTCCACATTTTCGAACTGTAAGAAAAACAAAGTAATAAAAAGGTCCCCTCCACTCTAATTTTTTAATTTTCTATTCATTAAAACTAAGGTTACTGATTATAAAACTGCAAACCATTTCAAATTTGGTTTTATATTTTTATCATAATATGTATTTTTAAGTAATTTTTTCTTCTACCCTCTGAATTCCAAGCGAAGAAAAAGATCAAAACACCTCTGAATAATTCAAACCCATAATACAGCTTTTTGACACATTATAAATGGCTACCTAAACTGTTATCTAAGTACCATTACCCTAAAAAAACAATAGGGACCTAAAATTGTACATATATCTCAAATTAGCATTAAATTCACGATAATACGAGACATAGTTCGCTTCCTTGTTCTTCTATTGAATCTAACAGAAATGTCGGACAGTGACACTTGAGTGTGACTGTTTCTTATATAATTAATTACGAAGCGAATACTCTATAAATTTCTTTAATGTTAACCATGATATGTTATATAACCTTAGCTCTACAAATTTAAAGCATTATTAGAGAAATTTTAATTTAGAGTGGAGGGGACCTTTAAGGCTGCTTCCCACATCACCGTGATCCGTCCGGCACGTAACCGGTCAGTGATTTTTTTATCACTGAGGAGAGCCGGTACTGTGTGAATGTGTCCGTTGAAATTAAAGTAACAATATATTTTTTCAATGACACCGAATCACTGAGAGGAGAGTGACGGAGACGGACCGGTGACGTGCCGGACGGATATCGGTGATGTGTGAAGCAGCCTTTAACATTTGAAATCGTTACTTTAATTGGTATTCATGATACCTACAGCTAGGTATCATGAATACCAATTAAAATCAAGGTTAAATACTAGTATTAAATTTTACACTATTATTATATCCAATTTCTTCAATATCCTCAAGATTATATTACATCACATTCTTATCTACTCAGTTTTTTACCTTCTGTTACCTAGATTTAATTCTTATCTGATTTTGAAAGTCGAAGGCGAGTTTGGTCTAAAATGGAGATCTAAGGTACGTACAAGCAATGTTACATTTTGAGACAATGTTTAATTACTTTTAATGTCATAGGTGAGACAGGGGGGGGGGGGGTTAGACAGGAGAGACAGGGGTGTGAACGTACACTTTAAAAACAAAAAAAAGAATCGGAGATATAAAAGAAAACTGCTACTGTAAAGAGGAACAGCTTCTGTTTGATTTAGAGTAAAAGAAGGAAATAGAATAAAGTTTATATCGAATCTCTCCCATTTGACGACCTCCACAAAATTAATGTTTTTTTATGTAGTCTTGTCTATAGAATCCGAGAATCATAACTGTGTTTTGTAAAAGATAACATTTTTTGAGATATGAGGGTTTGAAGATATTCATTCTCCATGTATTACTGAAGGATTGAGAACTTTGAAAAAACACATTTTCACGCTTTTTGATCAAAGATAGCTGTAATGTAGTTTGTTGTATCCGCTAGTTTGTTGTACTGCACACTTCATGATTGATTAATAATCTGGCAGGGGGGGGGGGGGGAAATAAATAACTTTAAACCCTTATATCCCAAGAGTAATTGTTCTACAAAAAACGGTTATGATTTTTCGGATTCTGTGAACAAAAGCACATCTAATAAAAACTTAAATTAAATTTGGTGGGGGTCGTCAAATGGAAGATCCTGTCTATCTATCGTTAGTGATTAAGGGTCTATCTATCGTTAGTGATTAAGGGTCTATCTATCGTTAGTGATTAAGGGTCTATCTATCGTTAGTGATTAAGGGTCTATCTATCGTTAGTGATTAAGGGTCTATCTATCGTTAGTGATTAAGGGTCTATCTATCGTTAGTGATTAAGGGTCTATCTATCGTTAGTGATTAAGGGTCTATCTATCGTTAGTGATTAAGGGTCTATCTATCGTTAGTGATTAAGGGTCTATCTATCGTTAGTGATTAAGGGTCTATCTATCGTTAGTGATTAAGGGTCTATCTATCGTTAGTGATTAAGGGTCTATCTATCGTTAGTGATTAAGGGTCTATCTAATACTAGTGATTAAGGGTCTATCTAACACTAGTGATTAAGGGTCTATCTATCGTTAGTGATTAAGGGTCTATCTAATACTAGTGATTAAGGGTCTATCTAACACTAGTGATTAAGGGTCTATCTATCGTTGTGATTAAGGGTCTATCTATCGTTAGTGATTAAGGGTCTATCTAACACTAGTTATTAAGGGTCTATCTATCGTTAGTGATTAAGGGTCTATCTAACACTAGTGACTAAGGGTCTATCTATCGTTAGTGATTAAGGGTCTATCTAATACTAGTGATTAAGGGTCTATCTATCGTTAGTGATTAAGGGTCTATCTAACACTAGTGATTAAGGGGTCTATCTATCGTTAGTGATTAAGGGTCTATCTAATACTAGTGATTAAGGGTCTATCTAACACTAGTGATTAAGGGTCTATCTATCGTTAGTGATTAAGAGTCTATCTAATACTAGTGATTAAGGGTCTATCTAACACTAGTGATTAAGGGTCTATCTAACACTAGTGATTAAGGGTCTATCTATCGTTAGTGATTAAGGGTCTATCTATCGTTAGTGATTAAGGGTCTATCTATCTTTAGTGATTAAGGGTCTATCTATCGTTAGTGATTAAGGGTCTATCTACCATTAGTGATTAAGGGTCTATCTATCGTTAGTGATTAAGGGTCTATCTAATACTAGTGATTAAGGGTCTATCTAACACTAGTGATTAAGGGTCTATCTATCGTTAGTGATTAAGGGTCTATCTAATACTAGTGATTAAGAGTCTATCTATCGTTAGTGATTAAGGGTCTATCTATCGTTAGTGATTAAGGGTCTATCTAACACTAGTGATTAAGGGTCTATCTATCGTTAGTGATTAAGGGTCTATCTATCGTTAGTGATTAAGGGTCTATCTATCATTAGTGATTAAGGGTCTATCTATCGTTAGTGATTAAGGGTCTATCTATCGTTAGTGAATAAGGGTCTATCTAACACTAGTGATTAAGGGTAAATCTATCGTTAGTGATTAAGGGTCTATCTATCGTTAGTGATTAAGGGTCTATCTATCATTAGTGATTAAGGGTCTATCTATCGTTAGTGATTAAGGGTCTATCTAATACTAGTGATTAAGGGTCTATCTAACACTAGTGATTAAGGGTCTATCTATCGTTAGTGATTAAGGGTCTATCTAATACTAGTGATTAAGGGTCTATCTATCGTTAGTGATTAAGGGTCTATCTATCGTTAGTGATTAAGGGTCTATCTAACACTAGTGATTAAGGGTCTATCTATCGTTAGTGATTAAGGGTCTATCTATCGTTAGTGATTAAGGGTCTATCTATCGTTAGTGATTAAGGGTCTATCTATCGTTAGTGATTAAGGGTCTATCAATCGATATTAAGGGTCTATCTATCGTTAGTGATTAAGGGTCTATCTATCGTTAGTGATTAAGGGTCTATCTATCGTTAGTGATTAAGGGTCTATCTATCGTTAGTGATTAAGGGTCTATCTATCGTTAGTGATTAAGGGTCTATCGTAGTGTAAGGGTCGATTAAGGGTCTATCTATCGTTAGTGATTAAGGGTCTATCTATCGTTAGTGATTAAGGGTCTATCTATCGTTAGTGATTAAGGGTCTATCTATCGTTAGTGATTAAGGGTCTATCTATCATTAGTGATTAAGGGTCTATCTATCGTTAGTGATTAAGGGTCTATCTATCGTTAGTGATTAAGGGTCTATCTATCATTAGTGATTAAGGGTCTATCTATCATTATAGTATACCAAGATAGAATAATTTTTGGTTGAGCCATCGAAGATTCTGAGGAGATCTTCGATAATCTTCGATAATCTTCTATGACCCGACTATAATTTGTTGTAGGTTGTAAAGTATTTAGTGTTTTTTCTGTACAACATTATCCGGTAGCGTTCAAAATATTTAAAATTGTATATTTGAAAAAAAAAGCAACCGGGTAAGTTCCGAGTTCTGGATTGTTTTACATTTTCGATCGCCAAAGAAAAAGTATATTAATGATTTTTACTATTAATAATTATTATATATAACTAGATTATCATTATGATATTATTTAACTATTTTATAATTCGTTTCTATTAAATATAAGTTAAATAATAATCTATCCTAATAATACCCGTAGTGTGTTTATTTATTTGGTGTCCGCTTTTACATTACGGGTATTAAACATGAAGAATGTAACTATGATACGCACGGGAATATATTGACTTGGTATTTAAATTCCCCTGTTTTTTTATCTATAAAATAAATTAGACTATGCAAAAAATTTAATATTAATTCAATTCACTAAAAGTAACCTAATAGCGGGTAAAAAATTGATATTGATGATGACCCGTTATTTTTAACGGGAGAGTACACTAGTCTATATTATATTTTTCTTATATGATCGATAATGTAGACTCATCCGATGACTCGTACCTTACCTACAAAACACCTTTTTCCGGTTGGTACACCTGGAGGATTAATTGGATATTATTCTATGGAGGATTTAGCGGTAGAATATCTATAGGAATATTCCGTAATCTATCTATCCTAATAATACCTGTCGTGAGTTATGTTATTTATTTATTTGAAGTCCGCTTCTTTAAGAATGATAGAAAATTTGTATATGTTTATGACAGGCTGTATAAAAAATACAGATTAGGGTAAGTTTCGAATTATCGGTCAGTACTACATCTTCGGACTGAATCGGACATATAAGAAAAAAAAAAATATTATTATTATATATATTTCATTATTAATAATGAAATTTTTTATATTGTTTTTTCTTATATCGCTTGTTTGCAACAACAACGTCATAAACACAAAAACATGTATCTTAGAGTTATCTATATAGACATATAAATCATAAAATACTGATCATTTTGGTAAAAAATCATAATTGTAACTCAAAAATGTACCGCTAGAGAGGCTAAATGTCCTAACGATATACCATTAAATGTACGTACATTACAAGTACTAAAATGCCTCTCACGAAAAACAGCTTTTTTGAAATTATGACACTGTTCTCGCAAACAAGCGATATGTCCGAAGAAATGGTACTGACCGATAATTCGGAACTTGCCCTATCCGAATATTTTGATGTAAGTGAATAATGATTTATTCATTATGTCAAATAAATAGAGTAAGTTACGGAATGTCGGCCAGTTTCAAAATATCGATCATATAATATAAACTATATGTATATAATTTATCATTATTTTAATGAAAAACATAACCGTGAGATTATTTTGGTAGCCGGTAAATTGCTCGAAAACAATTGCTCGAAAGACAATTGCTCGAAAACAATTGCTCGAAAAACAATTGCTCGAATGAACAATTGCTCGAAAGAACAATTGCTCGAAAGACAATTGCTCGAAAAACAATTGCTCGAACGAATAATTGCTCGAATGAACAATTGCTCGAATTAACAAATTGCTCGAATGAACAAAATTGCTCGAATTATAAAATTGCACAGTTTTCGATTTTATAAAAGTCAGTTATACATGAAGTGGAGCTGCACCTAAACATCCTTTTTCTTTTTAGTAATTGATCATTAATCATTCTATAGAAGATTTTAACTATTACTCATTCTGCATAATCTTTTTTTTAGACCGTTTGTGTCATCTCGTATGTAACATGTGAATTGGAATCATGTTGTGAATCACAACTATTCATGTTTTTTTTTTACCATAAAACCCGAAAATATATTTATTACTAGCCTATCTGTATGTGGCACCTCAAAAGGTGAAATAATTCAAAGTTATGTCAGAGTTTCAATAAATCTACCAAAAAATTTGGGTTTTATGATACAAAAAAACATGAATAGTAGTGATTCACAACATGATTCTAATTCACATGTTACATACGAGATGTCAACGGTCTAAAAAAAAAAGATTATGCAGAATGAGTAATAATTAAAATCATTTATAGAATTATTAATGATCAATTACTAAAAAGAAACAAGGATTGTTTGGTGCAGCTCCACTTCATGAATAACTGACTTTTATAAAATCAAAAACTGTGCAATTTTATAATTCGAGCAATTTTGTTCATTCGAGCAATTTGATAATTCGAGCAATTGTTCATTCGAGCAATTGTTCGTTCGAGCAATTGTTTTTCGAGCAATTGTCTTTCGAGCAATTGTTCTTTCGAGCAATTGTTCTTTCGAGCAATTGTTCATTCGAGCAATTGTTTTTCGAGCAATTGTTTTCGAGCAATTGTCTTTCGAGCAATTGTTTTCGAGCAATTTACCTAGAACCGATTATTTTGATATGATGTTATAGTTCTTATATTTATATTTAACGGGTTAATCTACACCAACCAAGATTTTTACTTTGGTAACCTCGTTACTTTTACGGTGAATTCCAGTAGTACTATGATAATTTCACCCTTTCGTTAGGTCAGTATTAGGCTACTGGTCACAACAACACAAACAATTTAAAAAAATCATATATATGCTAGAGTACTTCCCGTTAAAAATAACGGGTTTTAAATAGTATTAATATTGGTGTAACTTAACCCGTTAAAAGTGTATATAGTTTTTAGTTAAAATAAAAACATTAGGATTAAAAGTTCATATCAATAAAATCCCGTGCGCATCATGCATTGTTATATTTTTTTCGTATTAAAAATGATAATTTATACAGTTTCTACTATGTAACTATGTGATCATTGATCGAATAGTGGAACTGTCCGATAATTCATAACTTACCCTACTTGTTTCGTATTATGGACATGTTATGATTAGGGTTGTGACAATATGCTTTTAAAATCATAGATCCTGAGAATATTATAGACGGAGAGAATTAAAGAGTATTGAATGGTTTTACACCAGCGGTATATAGCATTCGATACCATTTTATTTCGTTTTTTTTATGATATTCTTAAGATCTATGATTTTAAACGCATATTGTCACAACCCTAGTTATTATTAGCGATTAAAGGGACACTAAATAAAAAATTAAACACGCAACAGAAATTATTAGTATAGATTTTGGCATTTGAGAGAAATTAAATTTTCGCGTTAAAATCAATTCGCATATTCGAAAATACATTGGAAGTTAATTAATGAACGTATTCAATTATATGTTACATTATATGTTAATCACTGCTATCTTTGAATATTAGTTCACAAATAATAATCAATCAAATTCCTATAATCAATCACAAAAATAGAACATAATTATTAAAAGATAAACAATATTTAATTATGATTAATGAATTAATGACAATTATATTGAATATTAAAATACAAATTTGAAAGTAAGTGAACTCACTTAAAATTAGATAGGAAAAATTTCGAGTTATCGGACGGTTCCACATTTTCGATCATGTAAGGAATTATATAATAATTAATATAATGAATTTAATTATAATCATTATATATTTTTATATGATCAGAAATGTGAAACCGTCCGATAACTCGAAACTCACCCTATCTATATAATTTCATATTGTGTTGTACATAATAATTATCTTAAATAATAAATATATATTTAATTACATTCCATTATTTTAAAATAAAAATATAAATCAACATGGAGATGAAAGATCTGCCCACATATTTGAAGAATTAATGAATTAAAATATTTTATATTATACTGTAATTGTATAATACATATAATTAAAATTAAAATAATTTAATTTATATTAGCTTATAAGTATATAAAAGTGAAATGGTATATCCAGTCTTATATATCTAGTATGATATATCCAGTCTTATATATCTAGTATGATATATCCAGTCTTATATATCTAGCATGATATATCCAGTCTTATATATCTAGTATGATATATCCAGTCTTATATATCTAGTATGATATATCCAGTCTTATATATCTAGTATGATATATCCAGTCTTATATATCTAGTATGATATCTCCAGTCTTATATATCTAGTATGATATATCCAGTCTTATATATCTAGTATGATATATCCAGTCTTATATATCTAGTATGATATATCCAGTCTTATATATCTAGTATGATATATCCAGTCTTATATATCTAGTATGATATATCCAGTCTTATATATCTAGCATGATATATCCAGTCTTATATATCTAGCATGATATATCCAGTCTTATATATCTAGCATGATATATCCAGTCTTTTATATCTAGCATGATATATCCAGTCTTATATATCTAGCATGATATATCCAGTCTTATATATCTAGCATGAGAACTATGAACCGTAATGCTAGAACCAAATAATTGTACAGCAAATACGTTCATAGCAGTTGCTATAGGTAATAAATCAGTCCCACTATACTATAATTATTTAGACACAGCTGTACAAAGGTTTTAAACATCTCCTGTTTGATTAAGTGAAACGTGGCTCCATCAATAATGGGTTGAACTTTGGAATCAGGAGCGCGGTGATAGCTGGGGTAAGTATAGGGGTGACTTGTAGACTCTAGAAACCCTGATACCAATGGCTTGAGAGGTTTGGTCTCGCTCCGAGGATACTGAGGTGTTGGATCGTATCCACCCAAAACTGACAATTGATGTTCATGAGCTCTACGTTTAAATCCTTTTCCACTTGTATTAGTAGGAGAGACAGCAGGATTGAGGGAACGTGAGGCGTAGTTATCCAAAGGGTCTGAAGAGTGTATTGCTGAAGTGACAGCGGGAGGCGCTGCCAAGCCGACATCAGATGTAATAACTTCACCTGTAGACGCTGCAGTGAATATATGCGAGTAGGCCGAGAGACTATCGGGAGCGGTAGAGATTTCGAAAGTTAGGCTTGAATTAAACATGGGATGAGGCGAATAATCGTGAAGTGTCTGCTGCGCAACCGAGAACTTAGGTCTCACGTCAGGTCCAGCTGGTTTTGCATCCAGTTTGGGAAGAGACGAATCACGGTGAAGTTTCTGCTGTGGCACAACAGAGATCTTAGGTCTCACGGTGGGTTCGACTGGCTTTGAAACACTTCTCTTCGATGTCACTTCATTACCGTTTGGAAATGGAAAATCAAACGATAAATCAGCTAGCTTTTGCTCCTGGACAGTAGAGGCTACGCTCCGTGTGTAGACGTTGGAGACTTCATCAGAGGAGATTCTTTCAATGACCTCGTTGATAATTCCTATGTACAGCTTAACTTCAATTCTTATCTCAGATCTGTCCTGTCTACATTCTTGGGCTTCCTACAAGGATCCGATTTTAGTTAGCTTCTCAGTTAAAAGTACAGATAAGCTCATGAAGTCCTTCCAGGTAGCTTTAATTTGTGATGAGAGAGTTCTCAATGTAATGAAGTCTTTGAATTGTAAAGGATCTTCATTCAAATAATTTAGGAGGGAATCTCTTGTATCGTCGAGTGTCTTTGAGATATCTCCCACAAGATAAACAGTTTTTCGCTCTCCTGTTGGCGAATGAATCATCTTAGCAGTTCTTAGTCGCGTACATCTAGAAGAAACATTAGACGATGGACTGATCTCTCTGTGGTAGAATCAATCCACAGAGAGCTTGCTACCAGGAAATACTCTGGTGTAGTGCTAGTATCCTAATTCATAATACTAGTGGCCCATCCAAAATCACTGTCTCGAAACTAACTGCCGAGTGAAACACAGTGCGTGTGACCGAGTCTTTTTATTAGTGATCTGCAATAGTAGACATAAAGATACATGAATATTTATCTAATATACAATGAAGCATTAAAATATTATGTTATCCGATTCAAATTCAAACCTATATACGAAATGAACAAGAGTATCAAACTTACTTTGGGTATCTGGGCTTGGTAAGTAAACTGAATTAAGGATATGGCATGAAGTGCTGTGTAATTGTTTTAAATAAGATGATATTTGGAACTGCGAACATAGAAGACGAAAGTAACATTCTAGTGGATAATTATAACAGAATTAACGAAAATAACTAAAGTGCAACTGTAACGGAAATAGGGTCCATGAAGTTTTAATTGAGAGCGAGAAAACTAGTTAGGAAAAGATGTTAGAAGAAATACAAGAAACTGTGAGATAGTAGAAAAATAGTCAGAAAGCGATTTATAGAAATAGTCAGAAAAACGATAGAGGAAGTTAAATACAAGAGACTCTGAAGAGACAGTCAAATAGAGAAAAGAATAATTAATAATATTGAAGATGCTATAGGAAACTAAATGTTAAAGCAGAAAATGGGTAACATTCAGAGAAATAAACTAGTGAAATCTATTAAACTAATAATGATAAGAGGAATGAGATCTAGCTATGACACATGTAGACTGATAAATTTAATAGTTTTGATGGCTTCAAAAGCCAGCTACAATTCTAAGATAAGATGTTTTTCAAGCTATATCACCGACTATGGGTAAGTGAATAGTATTTAGCTACCTATTAGAATGTTACTATTATGCAAATTTAGAATTCGCGAATAAATGTTGTACATTCGTCACACCACCATTTTATGGATATTTCTAAATTTTCTTTTTTTTCATTTATGTGATTCGTAATAGATAAAACTACATAGATAAATGTCCAATTGGCTCCAGAAAAAACTATAAGGATCTGTTACATCATCTTCATGCGCCTCAAATGTGTTGAATATGACAAAAATATTGAAAAATATCGACTATTTTCCACTTTTTAGTTTTACATATCAAACTTTATTTCTTGTTTTTATACTTTGTAATAGGTTATATAGAAACTAAATTTCGAGTCCCAAAGTCATAGGATAAATTCTTCTTTCGCCACAAATGAGCTTTATTAGCGAATAAAATATCATAATTGAAAAATCATATAATCTAATGACGGTACAGATCTAATTATTAAATATAAAATTAATAAAAAGAGAGCTGTGCCGTCATTTGCCTATATTATTACTCAATTATAATATTTTATTTGCTAATGAAGCTCATTTGTGGCGATAGAGGAAGACATTCTATGACTTTGGGACTCGAAATTTAGTTTCTATATAACCTATTACAAAGTATAAAAACAAGAAATAAAGTTTGATATGTAAAACTAAAAAGTGGAAAATAGTCGATATTTTTCAATATTTTTGTCATATTCAACACATTTATGGTGTATGAAGATGATGTAACAGATCCTTATAGTTTTTTCTGGAGTCATTTGGACATTTATCTATCTAACTTTATCTATTACGAATCTTATATATGAAAAATAATTTAAAAAATAAATCATTGAATGGTCCACATTTTTCGAATTCGAAAATTTGGTTTAGCGATCTAAGATTTTTCAAGCATTATTTTAAAATAAATTGCAACTTTTTTCACTGTTACCAGACCCAACTGAAAAAAGTTGAAAAAACGCTCTACCACAATATACAGTACACAATACATTGTACAAAATATACAGTACACAGTACACAATATACAGTATACAATACACAGTACATAATTATACAGTACACGTTAAATCTACTTAAATATAAATCAGTTCCCCTAAATTATTATCCTAAAGAAAATTTTCTTTCTTTCCTTCATTTCTTTGGGATACTGATATAAATTAATAAATAATTTTCTTTTGTTGTAGCTTCAGTTATCATGCAGGAATATTCATTAGAACATGTTTCTCATTTAATAACATGTTTCTCATTTAAGAACATGTTTCTCATTTAAGAACATGTTTCTCATTTAATAACATGTTTCTCATTTAAGAACATATTTCTCATTTAATAACATGTTTCTCATTTTATAACATGTTTCTCATTTTATAACATGTTTCTCATTAAATAACATGTTTCTCATTTTATAACATGTTTCTCATTTAATAACATATTTCTCATTTAATAACATGTTTCTCATTTTATAACATGTTTCTCATTTTATAACATGTTTCTCATTTAATAACATATTTCTCATTTAATAACATGTTTCTCATTTTATAACATATTTCTCATTTTATAACATGTTTCTCATTAAATAACATGTTTCTCATTTAATAACATGTTTCTCATTTTATAACATGTTTCTCATTTAATAACATGTTTCTCATTTTATAACATGTTTCTCA